>PVLA01011292.1:0-54566 GCA_004027455.1 Hydrochoerus hydrochaeris
ATCTACCCATCTGCCCATCTGCCCATCTACCCGTCTACCCGTCTATCCATCTGTCCATCTGTCCATCTGCCCATCCATCCATCTGCCCATCTCTCTGTCCGTCAATAACCCAATAACCCACCCCCCACCAATACACCCATCCATCCACTGCTGTCCATCTGTGTGCCCGCTCATCTCCCCGTCTCTCCATGCATCTGTCCACTGACTCATTCATCCATCCACTCACCCATCCTTTCGTCCATCTCTCCACCTGTCCACCCACCTAGCTAGCCATCCATCCTTCTGTCCATCAGTTCACCTGCTGATCAATCTGTCCAGCTGCCCAGCTATCTGCCCATCATCCCACTCATCCATCCTCCACCCACCCATCCGTCCACTCATCTATCTGTCCATCCGTCCACCTGCCCATCTATCTCTCCAACCCTCCATCCTGCAGTTTATCCATGCACCCACCCATCCATTTCTCCATCCTTTCATCCCTCCTTCTATCCATCCCTCTGTCCATCTCTTCCTCCACCTACCTATCTGTCCATCTGTCTACCCACCTGTCTGTCCACCCACCCATTCATCCATCACGTATCCAATTTGCTGAGTTCCTGCTTTGTGAGAAGCTGTGTAAGGAGCCAAGAGATCTGAAGATAAATATGATGTGTCTTTGCCTTCAAAGATATTGCATTTTCCAGGAGCGATACAGACACATGGGGCCAATTTAAACCATATCCCATAAACCCGGGTACGCAAGATGGATCACGTTGTCTCCCTGTAACTGAACTTGGCTTCTCTTTCTGGTTTCCTGTTCATTAGGGTGATAGAAACAGAGTCCTGGTCTAATTTCCAGGGTGCGTAGCTGTCACCGAGGCCCTGGGAGGTGGATGGATGGTCTCGTGCTCTCATCTCAGTCCCGCAGGGACACCCGACATCAGCCACGCACCCGGTTCCCTTTCACTGCCACCCATGACATCCCCTTGGTCCCGTCCTGCCTGCCGAGGCACAGGCGTCTCCCCGAGGTCCCCTCTCCAGCCCGGAGCCACTGCGGCCCCACATGGCCTCATCTCTGGATGGACAGCAGTGGAGCCCAACAGCCAGATGCTTGCGGGAGTTTCCTGTGCATGTCTGAGCTCTCTGGTCGGGGCCTCCCTTTTCCTAAGGAAACAACCCACTAACCACAGGGAAAGGACAGAGGGACACAGGGACAGAGGGATGAGACGGGTCGGGAGTCAGCGGTGCTGTGATCCTACGGTTCACGCCTGGTCTGGGTCGGGCAGGGCACTTCCGGGCAGGGGATGTGTATGTGCAGGGCTGGGGTGTCCGGGGTGACACGGGGCTTGAGTGTGGGATGGTGAGGGCCCCGCTGGGGAAGAGAAGGGCGCAGGGGCTTCACTCCCTGGGAACCTGGAGCCGGGCCCCGCGGGTGAGACCACTTCCTGGGCAGCCTTAGCCGGGGCGCAGATTCCTGGTGAATGCCACACCCCCTTCCGCCCAGCCAGGCCTCAGACACCAACGCCTCCAGGAAGGTCCAGTTCGCGTTCCCCTCCAGCTGCTTCCGCTTCCTGTCCAGGTGGGGCGACCCCTGCCTGAGAGACAGGAGCTGGCGGGCGTCCTCCCAGCCTCATGCCGCAGCTGGACAGGCCTTTGCATGGTGCTTTCCGTGAAGCCCGAGAGATCCTGGCCAGAGCGGCAGCCTCCAACGCTCCCCGTCCTGCCGGCCTCTCTCTCTCCTCCCTCAGTCGGCTCCTTCCCCCTCTTCACCCCTGCTTCCAGGGTCACTTTCAATTAAACCAGCTGCACCAAACCCTTTTCTCAGGCTCTGCCTTGGGCGGAACTTGAATTGAGCATTGTTCAAAACTAACGGGCTGGCGGCGTGGCTCGGAGGGAGGGCAGTCGCCCCGCACACGCAAGGCCCTTGGTTCGATCCCCAGTACCACAAAGAAAGAAAGAATGAACCGAAGACTGGCGAGGGCCCCTGACTCCTCCCCTGTGCCCCGCCTCTGCAGGTCTCTGACCACTGTGACTACATCTTCGTCAATGGCAGAGAGGTAAAGGGCAAGGTGGATGCGGTGGTGAACTTCACCTACCAGGACCTGAGCGCCCCGCTGCACGTCACCGTGTGGGCACCGCGGCTGCCCCTGCAGATCGATGTCTCTGACACGGAGCTCAGCCAGATTAAGGGGTGGAGGGTCCCCATCGTGGCCGGCAAGAGGTGAGCCGGAGGGAGGCCGAGCCCTGGAGCCATGACAGCCACCTGAGCTCCAGTGATGGCACCGCAGGGCTCAGCACGTGAGGGGCCACACGGCCCCCCACCTTGGTCCTGGCAGAGGCTGAGGCCGGGCACCTGGGTGGGCTGAGGCCAGACGGTCTCCCAGGAGAGTCTCCTCAGACAGCAAGACCGGACAATCGTTTTGCTTTATCTTCTACAAAGCAGCAGGGCTCTGCCGGCCCTGTGGTATCTGTCAGAAATGCTTTCTGCGGGCTGCTTTAGGGGGTGGGATCTAATGGTGTTTATGCTAGAACTCAGGGTTAGCATGTGCGAAAAAGAGGGGGAAGGAAGAAGGGAGGGAGGGAGGGAGGGAAGGAGGACTGTGCTCCTGTGGCTCTGGATGTCCCCGCAGTGTCTGGGTCCCCGTCCCCAAGCGCTGGCCCCTTACCCCACAGAGCTGGGTGCCAGGGCCCTGCTTTCCGCCTGGAACTCTGCATCCTGCATGCCGGGCGGTCTCCCCACACACCCCCAGGAATCCGGGCTGCATTTTGAGGGACGGACTGGAGCAGGCTTGGAGAAGGGGGTCCAGCCAGCAAGGTGCAGGACCCACGTCTGTGGGGGGCTCTTGGGGGCCCCGGGTTTCCTGTGCCCGAGAGCATGGGCTGCACAAGCCACCACCGCACCCCGTGCCTCGGTTTCCCCGGCCGGGACGCTGAGCCCCAGCTCCCCGCCCTCCCGCAGGCCCGCCCCAGACAGCGAGGACGAGGAGGACGAGGCGCGGCGTGGCCGAGGCTGTGCCCTGCAGTTCCAGCGAGCCACCGTGCGCGTCCTGGCCCAGTTCGTGTCCGAGGCAGCCGGGCACTGGGCCCAGCCCGGCTACCTGCTGGGCCCCGATTGGCAGTTCGACGTCACGCACCTGGTGGCCGACTTCATGAGGCTGGAGGCGCCCCATGTGGCCGTGCTGCAGGAGCACGGCGTCCTGGCCGGGAGGGAGGTCGGCATGACGACCCTGCAGGTAGGACTCAGGCCACTCCTCCGGCCCCACCATTCATTTATTCACTCAACAAACGCTCTGCACATCTTATCTGTGGCTCAAAGAAATGGATCAGGTGGCAGGACTTAGGGTTAGGGCACATGGGGGTGGCCTTTTCCTCATTACCCCAGTCACTCCAACTGAGGGGGCCCTCTGGGTCCTTACACCATGTGGACATCTCAGGCCTGACCCTGGGCTTGTGAGGGCAGATGGGAACAGCAGGAGTGTGGACTTCTCACACCTCTGCTCTCCGGTTGATTCTGTGACTCAGAGAATTCAATTCCAGCTGCACAGTCTGTGTGCAGCTTCACATGAATCCAGACACCAGGTTCACCATGCACAGTAAGCCACGTTGTGCACTGCACCACAGCGCCCCAGCTAGATCGGCAGGTTCACCCCTTTTTAAAAGCATCATGGATTACAATGTTTATTTCTAAAGTATTCAGGGATGGCTGATTCTCCTGAAGACACAGAATAGGTCTGGGTTTATAGTGACACAGGCGTGTGGCCCCTCAGCCTAGGCTGTAGCCCTCAGGGCCATATGTGCTGAAGGTGCCAACACCTGGAGCCAGGTGTGACCTGGTCTTGCTCTGTCCTTCCACCCCCAGGTGCTCTCCCCGCTGTCTGACTCCATCCTGGCAGAGAAAACGGTCACTGTGCTGGATGACAAGGTGTCGGTCACCGAGCTGGCCGTCCAGCTGGTGGCCGGGCTGTCCGTCGCCCTCCACCCCTATGCGGAGCACAGCCAGGCCATCGCCGCCGTGGCCACGGCTGAGGAGCTGCTTCGCGCCCCCAAGCAGGTAGGGCCACGCCTGGGGGAGGGGCAGGTGTGGCAGCCGGGTCCCCAGACCCAGCCTACTGGTCCCCAGAATGGGCAGGTCCCCTCCATGTCCATCTCTGTCCCCACAAGAGAGGGAGGGGCGAGGCGAGGCTCCCCCCGGGACTCCTGCTGACTCAAAGCCCCCGGGCCTTTCCCCAGCACCCCCCTGAGCATCACAGGGTCCTGTGGGGCCCCGCTGGCCCGCGCTGCCCGGCTGAGGTACCTGCTGACCAGCACCTCTGCCCACAGCCGGCTTGGCCTCCTCCTCCCCTTCCCGCCATCTTTCTTCGGTGGTCCTGGGGCAGAACACAGGGCCTTCACACAGATACAGTCCCTGTCCTTTGTCCATTGTTTATTCTGAGACAGGGTCTCCCAAAGTGACCCAGTTGCCCAGTCTGGGCTTGAACCTGTGCTCCTCCTGCCTCAGCCTCCCTGATTGCTGGGATTCCAGGCGTGCGCTGCCACTCTGCCTTAGCATCCTTCTGTACTCACCCTCTGAGGGACCCCGGAGGCTGGAGGCCGGGGTGGGAGCCAGGACTCCCACACTGCTGAGCCCGACACCCACAGGGCTGTGCAGAACTTTCTGCTTCCCCTTGGCTGAAAGGGTGACTCTTGGGATCCCAGTGCTCTGGGAGGCTGAGGCAGGAGGGTTGCAAGTTCCAGACCAGCCTGGGCCACTTAGTGACTCAGCAACACCTTGTCTAAAAATAAAAACGTGAAGGAAGGCTGGGGGTGGTGCTCAGGGGGATGGGCCGGGGTTTGATCCCTAAAAATGAGGACCCCAGTGTGAGGAGCCCATGCTGAGGGTCCCACACTCTCCCCTGCGCCTCAGGCCTTAGGGAGGGGCAGAGCACCTGGGGCCTGGAGCAAGCAGTGCTCACGGCATCCGGGCCCCGACCGCAGTGGGCAGTCATGCTGGCCCCTGTCTGCTTGCTCCAGAGGACAATGGTCCTGGACGCAGGGCAACCAGGCAATGGAGTCCTGGGGTTGGAACAGAGCCAGTCTCCAAGGTGCCACAGCCAGAGCGTGCCTGTGTTCCATGGGGAGGGAGGTCACAGAGGGGTGGACACAGGTGACCAACGTGCAGGCGGTGGCAGAGCATGGGTCAGCGATGCAGGCCAGGACCCAGTGCCCCCTTGGAGGACTGTGCTGGGCTGTGGCAGAGGTGCTCAGCACCCCAGTGTATCAGGCAGCAACTGCTGCATAACGAGTGTCCCCCATTGGGCAGCTTCAGGCCACACTGAGCCTCAGCGCTCAGGCCAGAGGAGCTCAGCCCGTGGCCAGGCCACTTCTTAGAGCCTTGCCCTGTGCAGCTGGCCCTGCCCTGTCATGTGGCTGGCTGTGGTGCGGGGGCTTCTCGCAGCTCCCTGCTGTGGCCCCGTTCCCACTCTGGCCCCCCCTCGCATCACCCCTGGCACTGCACAGAGATGGCCTGGTGGCCTCCGACTTCCTGTTCTGCCGTCTGTGCCTCAGTGGCTCCTGTGGTAGCCTGGGACTCGCCCCCCAGACCATAGCAGTCGTGAGGGACATTTTCCTCCCCCTTCTCTCACTGTGTGCCCAGCCCAGAGCCCGGCAGATGGCCCTGCCTGGCACACACGCCGTGTTCCACTGCTCCACTGTCCTCCCTGAACACAGAAGTCCATGCAGGGTTTTCTGGTTTAGAAAGTGCAGATAGAGGGGAGCAGAGGATGGTGGGGGTGACCTGTGCTGCACCTCTGTCCCCATCAGTGGGCGGTCACTGGGGCCAGCGCTGGACAGGGCTTCCTGGGCTCATCCTGGCCAGCAGGCCACTCAGGCATCTCACCCTTGGGCAGCGTGGTGCATCCCACCGAGGTGCGTGGGGACCGCCCTGCCTTGGGCTCCCAGGAGGACCAGCTGGGCATAGTCCTGCAGCAGGACGGCGCCATGGTGGTTCCAGGAGGCCCGCAGCTCTTGGAAAGCCTCTGCCCTCATCTGCCTCTCCGAGTTCTTTCACGTTAGCCTCCTGCTCCATCGGAGGGAGTGAGGACCGTTAATTCCCGGGGGAGAGGCAGTGTCAGGCCCCCACTCAGGTTAGCAGTGTCTCTTCTCAGCCTCGGAGCGTGGAAGACAGCACCCGACGTCTCCCTCCCTGAAACACCAAAGCCGAGGCCGGGAGGCGACTGCATGCGTGCTCCCCAGAGCCAGGTCCTTCCCAAGAGGCCGAGGGTGGAGAAATAAGCTGGGGGGGAGGGGCTGGCGTTGGGGCGGGGGTCTGGACCTCAGAAGGGACTCACGGGACTCATGTCCCCGCAGACGACAGACAAGGGCAGGAGCCGCCAAGGCGTAGCCACAGCTGCTGTCTTAGCGGTGGCTTCCCAAGCTGAGCGGAGGCACGGGTTCCAGCGCAGTGTGGACTGCCCCGGGGTGGGGGGGGGCAGGATGGGAGGCTGGGTCACTGGCTTGGCCACCGCGGGGACAGAGGCAGCTCAGTCTGGCCTCTGGGGGGAATCGTGGCTCTGTGCTTGCCAAGGGCCATCACTGACTGGGGATGTGGGGCAGGGTCACCGGGGCTGACCCAGACCTGGCCAGGCCTAGAGGGTGGGGGCGGGGTGCTCTCAGACCGCTGTACAATCCCCACGGTGGGGACTCCATGTAGCCTTGTGGCTCTGGAAGCACAAGGGCAGATCTTTGTGATAGGCCTGGCCCCTTCCCCCAGCCTGAGCTTCATGTTTTCCTCTGATGACTTCACAGACGGGGACACGGCATGGTCCACACAGATGTCATGGTGGGGCCTGGCCAGGAGCAGGATATGCTTGCTCGTCCTCTCTGAGGGGAGGAGGAGTTTCCTTTTCAAAGCCCTTGGGTCTGACCACCTCTCTGGGCTCTGTGTAACCCCAACCTTTGTCCTCACAGACCTGGCAAAGGGCACTAATCCACGGGTGACAGGGCCCCGTCCTCCTTGGATTGGTCCTCTGTGCCTCTGTTTGCTTTCCCAGAGCTGCTGCCACTTCAGACGGTTTTGCTGACCTTGCTGTAAAACCAGCTTCCTTCCTCAGATGTGTGGACCACTGGGTGTGATTTGGGGACCCGCTCAGTTCCTTGGGTCCTACTCCCAGGGGCTCTTTGAGGAGATCTCCATCAGGCTGGCCCTAAATGCTTCTCTCCCTGCAGGAAGCCGTGGTCAGCAGCTGGCTGCAGTTCAGCGATGGCTCGGTGACCCCCCTGGACATCTACGACAGCAAGGACTTCTCCCTGGCTGCCACCTCCCTGGATGAGGCTGTCGTGTCCACTCCCCAGCCACACTTCCCCTGGTGGCCCATCGTGGTGGCCGAAGGGGAAGGCCAGGGCCCACTGGTCCGCGTGGACATGAGCATTGCCGAGTCCTGCCAGAAAGCCAAGCGCAAAAGTGTGCTGGCCGTGGGCTTTGGCAACGTCAGGGTCAAGTTTGGACAGAGCGACGCAGACACCAGCCCTACGGGGGACACTGGCTGGGAGGAGGAGGAGATCGAGAACCACGCCAGTGACCGCAGGCAGAAGGGCCAGGAGGGTCGCCTGCAGAGTGGCTCGGCGGGGGAGCGCGAGGAAGGGGCGCTGCGGGGGGCCACGACCACAGCCAAGGCGCCGCTGGACAACAGGGTGGGGAAGAGCAGCCGGCTGAATGGGGCGCGGCCGCCCGGGGAGGCGCCGCCTCAGACCATCCCCATCGACTCCGCCAACTTCCCGGCACGCGTGGACCTCCCGGGGGCCAGCGCTGGGCTGCAGGACGGTGACCTGGTGCCCGCAGTGCGCAGCCTGAGCGACCTGGAGATCGGGATGTACGCCCTGCTGGGCGCCTTCTGCCTGGCCGTCCTCGTCTTCCTCATCAACTGCGCCACCTTTGCCCTGAGGTTCCGGCAGAAGCGGGCGCCCCTCGAGGGCCAGGCCTCTGTGGCCCACTCGCATGACTGGGTGTGGCTGGGCAACGAGGCTGAGCTCCTGGAGAGCACAGGGGACCCCACGCCACCCCAGGACGAGCACACGACCGTCATAGGCCACAGCCCAGCGGGCTGCAAGGAGAGCGACCAGCTGCTTGTCGGCAGGGCCAGTGCCCAGCAGCAGGTGCTCGGCCAGGTGCACTGGGCGGTGGACGGGGGCCCCCGGCAGGAGCCGCGGCGCTCGCCTGCCTCCCGGAGGAAGAGGGTCAAGTTCGCCGCCTTCCCCGCCGTCCCACCCGACGGCAGCTGTGCCACAGCCAGCTCCATCCTGGGGGGCCAGTGAGCGTGGGTGCGGAGGCCTGGGTACGGGCGCCCCAAAGAACTCAGGAGCTCCCTGGGAAGGTTCCCGAGAAGGGGTGCACCCCAGTGGGCCCCGGGCAGCCAGCCGGCCTGAAAGTCACAGGCCTGGAAGCCAGGAGGGGCGCGATGGCTCGGAAGTTTCCAGCAGTGGTGTCGGTGGCAAATGAGCCACAGAACCCGCGCTCAGCAGAATCAGGAAGGCGGTTTTATGAATCCACACATAACACAGCTACCAAAAATTATTTGTTAAAAAAGACAGAAAAAGACAGAATGATCTGTTTATATTTCTAATAAAGGACCAAGGATGAACGTAGGGACCACACGGAGACATTCGCCGTCTGGGTTCAAGGCCGCTTTTCCGAGGACGCAGTGGCTGCTGACCGGGGAAGCTGCCGGATGCTGGCGGCCTCTTGGGACGGACCTAAATAGACGCTTTTGTGTCGCGGGATAATTGCTTCTCTCTCCGTCTCTGCTCCCTGCGGCCTCGGCTCCCATTTGGTTTACATTTAATGTTTATTTCTGAGGACCAAGTGGTATATTTTTCCTAAATGAGATATAAATTATATTCTATTCATTAGATGATTTTTTAAAGAAACAATGCCAATTAACCATTAAGTTGTGATCTTAATGCTTTTCTATGTCTTGCCAGCTTTTTTGTATGTGGTGTTTTTTTACAAGGACAGGCAACAACCCCATCCCCCGCCCCAAAGTCACGGTCAGGGTGGGTGGGAAGGGCCCTGCTGGACACGGCGGGGGATGGTGGCCCAGCTCAGCCTCCTGGACACGCAGTGCTCCCTCCTTCCCCAGGGTACCCAGAGCTCCAGAGACGTCAGGGCTTGGTCAGCTCCAAGAGTGACCATGTGCAGGAGCAAGCTGGGTCAGAGGTGTTCTGGGGGGACTCAAGCAGTTTACTTACTTGGTGGGGTGCAGTGTTCCGGCACAAGGGTGGAGCCGCAGTCGATGTGCGACTGGGTTTGTGAGCAGCGTAACCAAGAAGCAGCTTGCAGTGGCCGGGCAGAGCCTTGGGTGTGGACAGAGGGGCGCTGGGACCCTCTCATGTGCCCAGAGCCTGGGAGGAGGTGGCAGAGACACCAGGGGTGGTCACTGTCTTTATCATTTTATTACTAAAATCGGTGGTGGAGAGAAGCCCCTCGGAGCCGTGCACTCTCCGTCGGACCTTTTAAACGGATATTTGTAGCACCTGCTCTAGACACAAAGGAGATATTTATTTACACCTGTGATGTCTGTTGTCATTAAAATGCTTCCACGGCTCAACACGCAGTGTGTCCTGGGGTGTCTCTTCCATCCAGAGTCCCCGTCCTCACCCTGCTGGAGAGTAAACTCAGGTGGGAGGGCAAAGGTGCCGCTTGTTGCCTCCGTGCCCCGGTGTTTGCTGGGTCCAGAGCAGCTCAAAGGAGGACACTGGGTCGTGTTCCCGTGGTCACCTGTAGGAGTGCTTGGGACAGGCAGGGCGCTGGCCCTGGCACAAGAGTGCCTGATTCCACTGGACCGAGCAGGCACCAACGCTGCCTCCCCAGAAGCCTCCGGGGTGCATGGCTATCAGCTGGTGGGTGCTGGGAAAGGAGGAAGGCTGGAGACCAGCAGCGTCTGTCCTTGGGAAAGGGTGACCGTCACCATGAGAACGTTTGTCACTGCGTCTGGTCAGCGTTCAGGGAGAGTGTGGCTGCCGTTGACTGCAGTGGGAGCAGTTTTTGGCAGAAGGAAAGAGTTGTGGTTTGGCTTGGTTCGCTAACAGTTTTATTGAGATGTCCCTCAAAAGACTGACCCACGGACATCAGGCCGATGGCAGGAGCCTGTGATCTCAGTGCTCTAGGAGGCTGAGGCAGGAGGATCACACGTGTGAGCTCTGCCTAGACAACTGAGCGAAACCTTGTCTCAAAAAAAAAAAAAAAAAAAAAGGCCTATAGAAGGTCCGGGGTTCAGGCCCCAGTACTGAGACGATAAATCAACACGAGACCCTGGGACAGCATCCGATTCGGTGTTTTTCCTTCTACTCGCAGAGCTGCGCATCCTCCGTCTCTTCCATTGTAAGGCGTCTTTAGGACCCAAGGGGAACCACACACGCGTCCACTGGCCCTGCCCTCCCCGGCCCACCACCCTGAGTGACAGCTCCTCCTCCTGTCCAGCAGCTGCCTGGGAGGTTCGCTGTCGGTACCGTTTGGGGCCATGCTCCCCAAGGAGCTCACTACCCCGACCCTCCGTGTTGTGACTGTGCCTTTTGTGCCCCCAGCTCCGTGTCTGCGGGCCTGGCCGACTGGGTCCCCCTCCCCAGCAAGATGGGCGTCAGGCCAGGGGAGAGGCCGGGGACCTCACGGTGGCTGTGTTTCCCTTGCTGAGGGAACTGCATGGTAGGACCCTAAGGCGCTGCGCAGGTTGAAATGTTTAAAATGTGTCGCAGTAAAAGACGCATTCTCACGAATCCTCGGGCTCCTCCCTTGCTCCAGGAGCTGCCACAACCTTGTCACCGATTCCCAGCAGCTCTGAAGTCCCCTTTTCTGGGCATCTTCATTCACATCGCACCACCCAGCCGAAAGCCAGGCTCCTAAAGCGTCACAGAGGGTCCCTGTCCGCCTCGCTCACGGGGTCCGGCACTGCGGGGCTTCCGGCTCTTCCCCACGGTCACGATGATCGTGGGAAGGAAATGTTCTGAATCCATTCAAGACACTGAGGCAGCCAGGATCGCACCGCTAAAGCCACTCAGCAAAGAGGGTTCCAGCGCTGCTGCAGAGGCCGGTTTTAAGCAAAGGGGAGGGTTTTGAAGGGGATTCAGGGTCCTGTGTCTTTTCCTGTAATAATTGTTTAAACTTTTAGGGATCTACCTTACTTTTCAGTCACACCACGTATCAAGTTGGAACCTCCCCGTCTCCAGACTGTAACCAGCAGAGGGCACGGGCAGCCGCCGGCAGCCCCTGGGGTCCACTGAGCTCCCCAGCTCCAGGACCCCAAGACCTAGGCGGCTGAGACTAGCACCTGCCACTGTGGGTAGAGAACCAGGGTCTACGTACCTCAGAGTGACCTCCGGGACCTCCGCCACCCTATCCTTTGCAGGTGACGCCGATGCTCACGGATGCTTTCTGTGGTCACTCCAGTCACTCAGGGTCTTCATGACGCCAGGAACTTCCCTTCTCTGCGCTCCTGAGACTCAGCCATGACCTCCTCAGGTCCCCACAGTCAGAGACCACAGGAGCGACACTTTTAGGACCCACTCAGGACTTCCAGGCAGGCCAGGCAGTGCAACCGCAGACGCCGTCCTGGACCAAGGCTGTCAGGCAGCAAGGACAGATCCTTCTCTGGGGGAGATGACGCCCCCACTACGGAGGAAGACGCAGGGCAGAGCGTCCCCTCAAGGTCGCGGCTGACCCGCACGGAGTTGGGTCCACGAGCCGGCCCCGGCCTCCCCGGCTGCAGTCCAGGGAACCCCAGCCCTGCACCCTCGCTGTGCTACATACAACTGGCGCAGCTGCCGGAAGTGGTGACATAGCCCTGCGGTCCCATCACTCCTGAGGCTGAAGCAGAAGGATCTCCGTGAGCTAGAGACCAGTCTGGGCTACAAAGAGAGACCTTGTCTCAAACAACCAAACAGAAGCCAGGTGTGGTGGGGCACGCCTGTGATCCCAGCACTCGGGAGGCTGAGGCAGGAGGATCATTGTGAGTTCTAGGTCAGCCTGGGCTACAAAGTTCAAGGCCAGGCCGAGCTGCATAGGGAGACCTTGACTCAAAAACACAAAAAGAAAAAAAAAAAACACCAAATAGAAAAAAAAAATAGAATGCAAGTGACATAAATGTGTTTCATATTCATTTCCTAAAACTTAGAATATGAAGAAAAATAAGGCAAAAACTCCATCACTTCTCCCAGGAACACACCTGAACCCCTCTCAGCTCTGCTTAACTCCCCTGCTCATCTTAGATCTCGGGAACTGTTTTTATAAATAAAACTTTTAAATTATTTGTCCAATTGCAAAAGCAGCCCTCGGTCACCACGAAGGTTTTGAGAGCCCCACCCCCACCCCACCCCGCGTCTCTTGGCACCGTGACCATCGCTCAGGGATCTGCTGGACGCTCACTTTTCCTCCCAGGATGAAGTCAAAGGGAGCCGCTGGTTTCCCGCAGCGGGGAGGGTCCACAGCCCCAGCAGGTGCCAGGGCTCAGTGCCTTGGGGGCTGCGGCCAGGAGCTGCAGGCTGAGGCCATCTACGGACGCTGCAGGCACAGAGGCGCCGAGGATGCCGTGCACTGGCCGCTGGCCCATCGTCCCTTAGCCAAAGCCGAGGACCCCTGTGTCCCGTGATGCCAGAAGGCACACATCAGGTGACTCGGGTGAGGGGCAGTGGGCTTGGTGTTGAGCCCCTCCCCGCTGGGCCCTTGGACCTGTGCCACGCCCATCGGAGAGCCAGGCTGAGCCGGAAGCGCCATCCCAGAGTGGGCACCGGTGGGGGGGGGACAGATAGGAGTGCAGAGCAGGACTGTGAAGGTGGGAAGGGCAGGAAGCCCAGAGAGGAGCCCAGGCCCACTGGACCGCTGGGAGGAGGAAGAGGGTCCACCGCCCTGACCCCGCCCTTCCGGGCAAGAATATGAGATTCCAGTTCCAGGAACCAGGGAATCATGACGTCTTCATTTATTTCCCACAGACCGAAATGCTCTGTCCAGAATCTTTTTTTTTTTTTTTTTTTTTTGGTTCTCTCCTGTCAAAGAGGGCACTTGGGCGGAAAGAAATTACTGCGCTGTGGAATTTCATTGATTTTTTAAACCCAGGCTGCATCAGAGGTCACAATTTCCATTTTCTCCCATCCGTGCTGTCTTCCAAGGGCTAAGTGTGAAATGGAAGCTCAGGCCGCTTAGATCTGTGGGGACATGGGAGAGGGCTTGTGTCCCTTAGAGCCCAGAGAGAGGACTCTGCTGTGGGGACAGAAAAGCCTGGATGCGGACAGGACAGCTGTGACACAGAGGACTGCGTACATTTATCCAGTCACTCAACAAACGCTCACAGACATGAGGAGTGTGGGGACACCTGTCTATGTGGCCATGATGCAGCAAGGCGAGAACCGGGCTCCTCCCTCTGATGGCGGTTATTAAAACAGGGCACGAGGGCCGGGGACATAGCTCAGCAGAACAAGTGCCTGCCCGGCCAGCGCAAGGTCCTGAGTTCCACAGCCAGTAAACAAACCACTAGCTGAGCCACTGGCTGGAGACATGAGGACAGGCAGAGCCGTGACCGAGGCGGGGCGGGGTGAGTGCAGCCCAGCATCCTTCAAGGGGGACCCAGAACCTCGAGAGCCCCGTTGCTCGGGATGGAGGGCGGGGGGCGCCGGACCTCGAAGCCCACAGGAACCAGAGAGCCGTGCGGTGAGGGTGGGGAGAGGATGCAGCCTGGAGGGCATGGTGTCCCCAGAGGGGGACTGGGTGGCTCCTCCCAGGGACATGTCCTTGGCCACCTGGGTGACGAATAGTTAACAACAAATCCCAGCACCAAAACCGAACAGCACCGGGGTCACTGGGCTCTCCTGGGTCCCTCGCTGGGGACACACAGCGGCTCTCTGGGCAGGTGGGGACCGCAGGGCGGGGACCAGGGTCTCCTGACCATACCGAGATGTTCAGACCCGAGCCACAGCCGCCCAGCCCCGCCGCGCCCGGATCCTCACCCCCGGGAGCTGCCCTCACCTTTGGCAGCTAAGCCCAGGGGTCGTGTCTCGTGTCTCGTGGCAGTGTCCCGCGTCTCGTGGCAGTGTCCCGCATTCCTCCTCGTGTGCGGGGCACCCAGGCGGGTCCATGTCCCGGCCCACGCTGCAGCCTGTGCACTGGCTCACGAGGTCCTGGTGCAAGTGCCGCCCTGGTTCTCACCAGGGACCTCACCTTGGCCTCCAGAAGTCAGCCACGGAGGGGGCGCTCGTGCCGCCCAAGCTGGAAAACACTGCCACATTCACTCTGCAGCTGCAGGGGACGAACTGAGGGACACCAGGAACCAGGGAATCGGCCTCTCTGGCTCTGAGATCCAGGGAATCTGAACTCAAACAAAGGCGGCGCCGGGCCCGCCCTCCAGCAGCAGGAGCGGATCTGCTGCAGAGTCCAAGTCCCCACAGGCTCCGCTCCCCGGCCCTGGCTGCTCCCCCACTTCCGCCCCAAGTGTCCTCTCAGTGTCTCCTTCACTCCTCCGGTAGGGACCCCTGGCCTCGGATTTCTTAATCCTATGTGGCCAATTATCTTCATTAACTATATCTGCAAAGCTGCCTGAGGTGTGAGAGGACAAGGACCCGAGAAAGGACGCCCTTCACCCCGGCCACAACTGCCAGGGCTTTGTGACCTGCCCCGCCTTCCCCCTTCCCCGAGGACTGAGGCAAAAATTGCTCCAAAGTAAATCACCTGTCCCCAGATCCTTGTCCCAGCTTATGCACAAAACAGTCAGCACTGGCCAACTGATGAAGAGAAAGTCAAGGAGTCGGGCATGGTGGCATACACCTGTAATCCCAGCACTCAGGAGGCTGAGGCAGGAGGATTGCTGTGAGTTTGCAGTCAGCCTTGGCTACAGGCAAGACTTTGTCTCAAAACATCAAAGGGAACAGACCGAAAGGATGCAACAGGCAGGTGGCCCATCCATTTCCTGGGAGGACAGACACCTGTAGAGTCCCGAATCAGCAGAGCACACTCCTATATGGACTGGGGGTTCCCCGGCTCTTTAGCAAACAGCTCTGCTCCCCGGGGTGCTGTTTGACTTCCTGCCGGGGAGGGGAGGATGGGTCTGCTGCTGGGGCTTAGCCTCACACCGGGAAGATGAACTCAGATTACAGCTGACCCTGCGGTCATGGTCACGGAAACCCTGGGGACTGGCAGCGGTGGGTGTCAGGCATGTCCCATGTGAGATGGGGGAGCTGCAGGAGATGCAGTCAGAGGTCAGACACACACAGTACGTGCGTCGCCCCGACAGACAGACGTTTCTAGAATCTGTAGCCTCCTTGCCAATGACTGCAATAAGAGTACATGGAACAAATGGCTCCCAAATTAAAAAAAAAAAATCTCAAAACACTTAAAAAACATCAAAACTCTTATCTGGGGGATTTCAAGTCCCAAACTCTGGTCCTGTCACTGGAAAGATTTTTCCTGGAGTCGTTTACCTTCAGGAAGGAGAATTCAATTCCAACCAACCCAAAACTTTCCCTCCTTTCTCCCCAGGGATGCGTCTGGGCGCCCACGGGCTGCAGGAGGCTGTGACCTTGCGCTCAGGGTGCCAGGCGCCCTGGGTCTCCCGAGGCCCCTGCTGGGCAGAGCTGTTCCCTGAACCTCCCAGACTACTCTGGCTGGGCCTGAGGGGGTCCCCGAGGAGGTCCCCACCATCGGGAGGAGGTTGGTTATGGGCAGGAGGTGCGGGAGATGGGAGACAAGGGTTGTCTTTTTTTTGTGTTCTGTTTGTTTGAGACAGGGTCTCACTACATAGCTCAGGCTGGCCTTGAACTCACTTTGCAGCCCAGGCTGGTCTTGAACTTGCAGCAATTCTCCTGCCTCAGCCTCCTGAGTGCTGGGGTTACAGGCCTGTGCCACTGTGCTGGGCCAAGCTTGCCTTTCTGTGGGATGAGGTCTAGAGGTGGAGGCCACAGCAGCGCTGTATTTCACGCTGCATATCAAAGATTTTAGCATCTTACCCCCCACCCCACCCGACACACACACACAAAAACAAGGGGCCAGCGGAGGCGAAGCTGCGCCCCTTTGCTGGCCTGCAGGGTCATTTCAGCAAGCTCCCACTGACCAGGACACCGTGTCATACGCCTCAAGGGACAATCAGGGAAACTCACCAAGCTTCAAGGGCAGAATCTGCCTGTGGTGGGTGGAAAAGGAGCTCCTTTGTCCATCCTGGCCAGCGGCAAGAAGCCAAGGTGAGGGCTCCTGAGGGCCAGGGAGAAACGGCAGAGGGGACGGTGGGTGACATGGGCACAGGTGGGGGACCCAGGCCCGTGGGATCCGTGGTAGATTCCCCGTGGGTAGAGCATAAGCACACACATCGCGCTTTTACAGCGAGCCACAGCCTGGTCTGGGCACTCAGCCTGCCGCCCTCCTCTCAGCCTCACTGACCCCAAGGGACAGGGACAGGGGTCATATCAGGGATCTGCTTCAGCAACAGTGAGGGTCACATCCTAAGGAGTGTACCTCTGGAGGCCCAGCGTCACCCTTCCGAGTTGCGTTCCAGAGTCACCGTGGAGGTCCAAGCCCAGCTGAAGAATGCAGCTGCTCAGGACCAGGCCGGCCAGGAGCCTGCGTGAGCCGAGGGCTGGGCAGAGCTGTCCTCGGAGGCCTCCAGCAGGGCCGCCTTGTGCGTGCAGTGTGGGGGCGGAAAGGGCCTGCAGCAGGACACGGAGCAGCAGTCGAGACAGCTGTATGCAGCTCCGCTTGCTGCCAGGAGCCGCTGGGGTCGCCCAGTCACCCACCAGAGCCCAGGCAGTTACACGGCGGAAGCTTAAACAAGGCCGAGAGGAGCAGGCAGCAGCTAAGCGCGTCAGCGCCCTGAGCCGCACGCAGGAGACTGTGGTGAGCCGGAAAGGGAGGTGTTAGGGGTGCTTCCACTCCTGCAAAATTTAGATGCACACAAGAAACATCTAGGACCGAGATGCACGGCATGAAACAGAGAAGCAAAGAAGAAACTCGATTATGGGGGGGGGGGGATGCAGCTGCCGCAGGCTTCGAGGATGCTGGGAAACTGCTGACCCTTACTCAAGAGCGGACCCAAGGCGGCTCGCTTCATATTCCTCACGTGCTGTCACCTTGTACATGTTTCTAAACAGGAAACTCTGTAGAACTTAGTTTTTAAAAAAGAGAGGGCCTCCTACCTAGCAGGCAGTGCACATGCCCAGGTGTGAAGTGTGAGGAACACGACTGGAGAAACGGCTGGCATCGGCTGGAGAGACCCAGACCTCAGTGTCCTGTCTCCACCTCCTCTGCCCTCCTCCCGCCGAGGGCACAGGCGAACAGATAAAAGCATGCCCGCAAGATGGGAAGAGACTGAGTCCTCCCACACAAGGTGAGGGTCTAGATCCACCCACGCCTGAAACCCACGTCTGGCCATTCCCGATCGAAGCCATCTGTTCCCCACAGTGCTGACATCATTGGGGTGGGTTTCCGTCACACACAACCACAGAACTACGCACACGTCTGCAGCGCTGATGGCTCCGTGTAGGGTAACACGGAATCGGGCTTCCTTCTGCTGCAGGCTGGCTGAGACACAGAGGCCTCTGTCCTTCTGAGGGGCTTGGGTAAGAGCCACCCGTGCTGAGGAGAACGGGCCAAACGGCTTTGCCCTGCAGGAACGGGACCGGCTGCTGTCCTTTGGCAGTCTGGGCCACACAGGGATTTGTGGGAGTCACCAGGAGACTGAGGTACCCTTTGGAGGCTCTGTCTTCCCCACGCCGGGCTCCTCAGCAGGAGGCAGTTTAGTCTCCTGAGCAGCTGGCTGTCTCAGGCCATGTGAGCCGGGCACTCCCTCGGCACTGGGCTGCTGGGGCGGTGCCTGTGCGCTGACTGGGCCTCCGGGATGAAGGCCCGGCAAGTGCCTGGATGCGGAAACCTAGGGCCTCTCCAGCGGTCCCCCCCACTCCCCGCATTGTCTGTCTGTCTGTCTCCACTGAAACTCGGACTCCGGGTTCTGCTCCATTCTAAAGCAGAGCTTGCCGCCTGGCTGAGTGGATGAATCAGTACCTCTGGCCGGCTCCCCAGCTAACTCTCCTGCTTCCATGACGACCCGGGGCTTCTGGAACCGGGATGTGAACTTAGCTCAGCACCCAGTGTGTCAGCAAACTGCTGAACTCGGTTCAGCTTAAATCAAGGCAATATCAGAGCCCCACAGAGCAGGAGCACAGAGCTGGGGTCAGGCTGGGGGTGTGACATGTGGGTAAATCCACACCCAGCCCCCAATTGCCCTGAAGGGCGCCCCTCTGTCAGTTTGGAAGGCAGAGGGCTTCCACGGAAGCAGCTCAGTATAACCTGGCTCCTACGGCAGCCCAGTGAACCACGGCTGGGACCTCGTGACACAAACCAATGCCTGGACTCGGAAGCCCAGGACCCTTTGGCGTCCACCAGGGCAGGGGCAGGGCCTGCGTCTGTGCAGCACTGCGACGCCCTCACTGGTGTGAGTTTTCTTCGTTAATGTTGACTTCTGAAGCACATCATTCTAACGTTATTTACCCTGCTTGCTGAGACTTGGTGTCACCTTGGACTTTGTGGCCATCCTCTGCCCTGGGGGTGGGGGGCGTCACCATGCTGTCAGCAGCAGAGAAGCTAAAAACCCTGGTTCCCCAGGACCACGAGGTCGGAAAGCAAGACCAACCTCCCTGGCGCTGTGATCGTCCCACCTCCTGAACGCCACCCGGCCCTGAAATCCGACTGCGCTTAGTTAGTACCCGGTTCCTCTCCTGCCACTGCTCTGTGACAAACTATCAAAACCTCAGTGGCCTAAAGCATGAGTGTCACCTCGCACTTCCGGAGAAGGCTGAGGTCTGGAATGGGGCTCCCTGGTGCTGCGATCTGTATGTCTGTGTCCCCCAGCTTCACATGTTGGGCCCCAGCACCTAGTGGGGTTGTCTTCAGGGAACTGGAGATGGCCAAAGGTGGCATCCTCGGGGCAGGGTTAGGATGCCACAGGAGAGGTGGCACCTGTGCGTGACATGAGGGCACAGGTGGGCCGCAGTGGGGCAGCGGTGTTCCTGGCCTGCGGCTCCTCTTTGGCCCCCTCCAAAGCTGGGGCTCCAACTATGCCTACCCCTCCCTTTGCAGCAAGGACGTGAGGTGGTGGTGACAGCGGCGGTGCAGGAGCAGGGAGCCGCCCTGTCTCGAGGACACTTGTCATACCAAGGAGTCCTTCTGCTGCCCAGGGCGCAGGCCCCAGGGTGAGGATGTGAACACCCTGGAGAGGGCGGGAGTGGGCTCAGGAGATCTGCTATGTAACAGGGTGACTGCCTTTCACCGCAGTGCACTGGGGTCCCATGACCTCGAAGAAAAAACTTGAGTCTGTTTCCATCACAAAAATCAGTCGGCGCAGTGACGCATGTGAGTGGGTCAGTGGGCAGGCACCACGCACCCAAGTCACACGCGCACGCTCTGGTCCATGGCGCCTCTGCCCGAGGTTTCCTGCAGCGGCCAGCCGCTGAGCACCAGGGCTCCGTGCCACCAAAGCCTCTGCCATCCCTCTGCGGCTCCTCAGTTTCCCTCATGGGTTTCAAATGGCAGAGCTGAGGGGAAAGCGGCCCACAGCCGGCTGTCCGGCGACCTTGGTCTGGCTCCATGGCGCCGAGGAGTGCGTGCAGCTCTGGTGCCCCAGTGAGCACAGCTGGCCACGGCCCTGACTTTGGGAGCGGCACAGCGTGTGGCCGTGGGCGCAGAGCTGAACTTGGGGCCAAACAGACCCGACAGACCCGGGCGACACGGCCGACACTGCTGGGCCAGCTGACGGGCTTCCGCGCCCTCTCTAGAGCTGATCCCTGGTTCGGATCTGTATTTGGCTCACGGTGAACTACGCAGGGACAGGAAGAATAAAGACTGGCGCCCCGATGTGTCATCAGCACTGCCATCCCGGAGGGAGCAAGGTGGCGCCTCACTGCCTTGGGAAGAAGTCTCCACTCATCTCAGGCCCGTGACACACCAGACACAGATGGTGGCTTCTGCGTCAGATTCCAGACGTCTGCACCCCACCTCCTGGGACGGGAGAAAACAAAGCTGTGGGCTGCTGGCCCTGGACAAGGCCTAACGGGGGTGGGGGTGGTGAGGGACGTGCCGCGGCCCCAGGGGCTGCCCGAGGCCGGACGCAGGGCCTCCGGGGGCCCTGTCAAGGGAGACCGGCCCTGGGTTCCTACCCACAGAACTGGGGGAGAGAGAGGTCTGTTACCCAGACAGGGCTATCAGGACAGCCCTAAGAATCACAGATCCCGCAACGGAGTCCCGGCAGGGTGGCTCCGAGCACCCCTCACCTCTGCACCGGGCCGTGGCTCCAGGGCCCTGGTCATCTCCTCTCCACCTTCTCCTGCCCTCTCCGCCACCCCGTATTTAAGGCCCTGGTCATGTGGGCTGGACTAGGGCCACAGCCTAAGCCAGTCTGACCCCATTTCAACGGGACTCCGTTTCACTTGGTTCCTTACTGTTTCTGGGTGACAGGAGTCTGGGAGGACGCTACTGACCCCCAGTCGGCACCCTGCTCTCTGCCAGACAAACCCGCTCCACGCAACATGGCTGCTGCGGCTGGGTGCCCAGCTCTGCATATGCACCCCACATCAGGGGAGGTCCCCACGCTTTCCTCAGGGCCTGGGGTGGCCTCTCTGGGGGCGGTGTCCCTTGCCAGGCTGGGCAGCTCGGTGTCTCCGGGCCCAGCCAGGCCACAGCACTAATGCACAGGCAGCAGTTGTGGGAAGCTGCTTCCTCTGGCCCTGAAAAGGAAGCCGGCCTCGCCCTCCAGCACCTGCTTCCTGACATGTCAGAGCAGCCATTCCGGCCATGACACCTCCACCAAGGGCCCCGAGGGCGCGGCCTGCTCGGCAGAAGGTAACACCCATGGGAATTGGGCTCCACGGTCAGGAGACCCTGCTGCCCCCAGGGCACTCAGATTTGTACCTCCAGTGATAGAACCACACAAGCAGAAACCCAGAAACCCCCTTGGGAGGATGGGTGCTGGGGAAGCACCTTGGGTCCAGGCTTTGGGGAAGCCCCAGGGAAAATTAAACACACGGGTAATGGTTTTTATTTTCAGGCTGGACTTTACCCGTGACTGCCCTGCGCAAGGGAGAGCTCTGCTCCCGTCGGTCACCCCAGTCCTCGGTGCCTGGCGCCACTGGGAAGCAGCAGTCACAAGAGCAGGACTGGGTTCCAGTCAGGGGTCAGCCACGGCTGTGTCACCAGCCCCAAGCCCCACAAGTCTGGATGGATGGCGGGTGCACCGGCCCGGCCCGGCCCGCTTCCTCTCCGAGCACATCCTGAGCTTCGGCAGGCTGGGAGTCAGCTGGGACTTGGCGGGGACTCAGCACCGTCCTTTCTCACATGGTGCACTCTGACTCTTTGCTTTTCATGTATTTAACTCAACACATCACTTCTTACACCCGATTTCCTGTAAGATTCTAGTTTTGAAAGTATCAGAACATTTTAACAGATCCACTAAAGGGACTCTGCTCTACCTGAAGATCCCCGTAAAATATCTGGTCCATTTTAATAACTGCGAATCACTTCGTGGCACACAGCAACTCTGGGTTATCACAGCTCTTCAATCTTTAATGTGCTCCCGTTCGAAAGCACAGGACGCTCTGCACCCAGGGGACAGCCTGGCAGCGCTGGAGACCATCCATTCTTTATGACGGGGCTCGGGGCTCTGGCAGGCCCGGGGAGTTGGCCTCGATGACCAGCGCCCCATGCTGCCCACCAAGAAGGGGCCCCACAGCCCTGGTGGGCCCCCAGCAAGGTGAGCACAGGACGGGATCGCAGCCTGCTCGACCGTCCTGACCATCCACCCAGGGGCCCATCTGAAACCAGAAGGGTGGTGAGTGCCCGCCGAGGTGCCCGCCGCGTGGTGCTGCTCTGGGCTGTTACCCAGTCTTCGCTGCTGCCTGAGGAGACCCACCAGACTGCGCTCTACTGACGCGGCACTTGGGACACACCGTGAAAGGCGCACACATTGCCACTGTGTGGCAGGCGCCGGCCCAGCGAGCTGTCACTCGTGTGATAAGAGCAACCTGCAGGCCAACTCCAGGGCGAGATGGGACCTGCACGGGCCCCATGCCCCGGTGGGGTCACACTCACACTCGTGACTCACGGCTCCAGCAGTTCCCGGGGGGGCGGGGCGGCTTCCCTTCAGCCTGCACCGTGGAGGGTGCTGCAAAGGCCCGGGGAGGAGGTGCGGGACAGGGCCCGGGTCGGGAGCAGGGCAGGGCGTCTGGGTCTGCGGGGCGTCTCCGCTTTGGTTCTAGAGAGGCCACTGGTGTCACCTCCAGCTCCAACACTTCCCCGCCAGTGCCCCTCTCCTGGCAACCGGGAGCCCCCAAAGGTGGTCTCCTGGGGACGAGTGACACCTCCACCACAAAGGCCAACATCCACACGTGGAGGAACAGCTCTGCAGTGCCCCAGCAGGAGGGCTTGCTGACAGCAGGTCTTTGGCAGGTCTCTCAGGTGACGCTCTGGGGACGCCCCTGCACCATGCCGGGTGTACCGGGAGGCAAGCTGCAGGGCCAGGAGGGAGTCCTGCGGGTGACTGTGGGCCCCTCCACAGTAGCCCTAGGGTTTGGGCCCCCCGGGGCAGCTCACAGGGCCAGAAACTGACCGGTCTCCCAGAGAGCGCTCTTCAGCTCCTGGGGGGAGCTCAGACCTCCGGTGCTACCCCGACACAGCACCTGCATTCCCGCTGCTGGCCGAGGCGCCCCGGGCTTCCCCCAGCTTTGGGGCGGGGCCCCTTTTCCAGCAGGTATGCAGTGCTACAGGGGCGTAAGAGCCCAGCCTGGAACCACCCAGCCAGGACGCCCCACCTGCGGGCCTGCAACGGCAGGAGGAGCGTGCAGAAGCCTCGTGCAATGTGTGCATCAAGGCTGAGCCAACAACGGGACAAGTCACTCAGGGAATGGTTCTGGGCGCGACATCTGAGATGCTTTTATAATAAAAACATTACCAAAGACACAGCAACAAACAGGGAACAGTCTAGTTACAAACCAAGAGCCCGACAGGTCAGTGACAGCACCAGGCCGGCAGCGAGTTCACAGTTCACACTTCCTGGACTCCTTTCATCAGCTCTGCCCACGGCACATCCGTCCCCATCAGCCTTCGCCTCACGGTGCCCACAGCAGAACCGCAACAGAGGACCTGAGGGGCAGCGGGACACCCCGGGTGCCCGGCCTGATGGAGGCCTGGCACGCTAGGGAACCCCCTCAGAAGAGCTTCTGCAGCAGCTGCCAGCAAGCTCCGCGTGGACCGCAGCAGCGTGCACCTCTCCACTCATGGCGGAAGCGGGTTATCTGGTTGGGGGAAGCGGTGACACCCGCGGCCCCCAGTCCCCTCTGCCCGTAGGTGTCCAGGAGGAGGACAAGCAGAGCCTGGACGAAGCAGCAGCCTCACGCCTCGCGGCCCTGGGGCCCAGAGGAAGGCAGTGGCCAGGGCAGCCAGCGGGCAGATATGTCAGCTGGCCAGGCGGTCAGGCCCTCGCGCTGGGGGCCGCGCCGTCCCCACGCACCCGCTGCCGGTCGTAGCGCACTGACACGATGAGGAAGAGCAGGAGGGTGGCTCCCTGGATGGCGGCCAGCAGGAAGAAGTAGTAGTTGAGGTAGCAGCCGTTGATGTTACCTGCGGAGCAGGGCAGACAGGTGAGGCCGCATCTTCCCTTGGGGCCACCAGGGAAAGGGTCACGGCTCAGTGGAACGGAGCCTGGGGTGCTATCTCTAGCCACAGGAGCCACCTCCCCGGGCTCAGGGACGGCACCAGCAAGGGTGGGTGGGAGCGTGTGCGCTGGCCAGGGCTCAGCAGAGTGATGGGGCGGCCGGGAAGGCTGGGGCAGGAGGACACCGCACAGGTAACTCCACGTGGGTTTCTGCCCTTCCAAACAGAGCTGTGAGGCGGGGCAGCAGGCCGCCCTGTCCAGCCATCAGGGCAGTGCCAGACGGCCAGTGCCAGGTGCCTTCGCCCCCTGCCTTTCCCCCTGGGCGTGGTCCCCATGACCAGCCCAGAGCAGCTTCCCGAGGCCGCAGCGCCGCCTGCACAGGGTGTGAGGCCAGAAGGAGGGTGGGGAAACCTGTGTGACCTGGCTAAGGGACTTGCCAGCCGATCCCTCCACAGCATGGCTGGCACCAGGGCAGGGCTGGAAGCCCACGAAGCCGTGTGCCCAGGCAGGGCCCCAGATACCCAGGGCTGCACGAGCCCGTGCTCCAGCGCCTCCTACCAGCACACAGCCAAGGCCACACGCTCACTGTCCCCACACGCTTGGCTCTGTCCCCTTTCAGGGCCCAGCTCCCAGAAGCCTGGCAGAGTAGCCAAGGGAACAGAGCATGGAGCGCCACAGGCTTTGAGTACAGGGACCCCAGTCCTGCAAACCAGTGCCTTCTCCCCCAGGGGCTCCAGAGCCCAGCGCTTGGCGTGGACACTAGGGATGGTGGGCAGACTAGAGCAGGACACCCTTCACCCCAGGCCGGGGCGGCACCTTCTGAGCAGAGTGGGACAGAGGTGGCAGGGTCAGCAGCACCCAGAGCAGAAGTGAGTGCGGTACAGAGGAAGCTGCTCTGCTCCGAGGGCCTTCCAGGGACACTCGGCCCCCTCTTTTGTGTTCACTGCGGAACGCACCCTGCCCCAGGGTCCTGGTCCTGCCTCCATCCCAGGCCGGTCCAGCTCCAGCTCCAAGCGTGGTTGGGATGGCCCGCAGCAAGGACCCTCCTTTTCCAGGCTGTCTCAACTGCTCTGATGCGCTTTTCCGGGAAGATGGCGAGGTGAGCAGCAGAGAAAGAGCCGCTCCGAGAGCAGCGTGCAGACCCAGGTCACAGCCACGCCAAGAGGACAAGGAGGGGCTGAAGCCTGACCTGAAGGGGCCCAGAAGCCAGGAAGGATCTGACACGAGAACTGAAGGCCACAGGGAGAGAGAAACGAGGAAGGAGAGGAGGAGGTGGCCAGCCAGCCCTGCTGGGCAGGGGACAGAGGCAGTGAGAGAGTGGAAAAGCAAACGGCGCAGCAGCCTGCCGTGCCTCTTCCATCTGTCGCCACACAGTGACCTCCTGTCACCCTGCAGCGCGAAGGCTGGCATGAAGCCACTGCTCCTCCACAGCTGCCAGAGACCCCGCAAGAGGGTGGGCCGCTCTGCCCTGCTCTGCCCAGGAGGCACGGAGGGCACAGACGCTGGAGGGAGCCCACGGCAGGCAGCGGCAACACAGGAGGCGGAGACCAACTCACAGAAAGCCAGGGGCGCGCGGCAAAGCAGCCAGTGCCCCGCTGGGCATCGGGCTGGAAGCAGAGGGCAAGGGCAGGCCACGTCCCTAGCGTGTGGCTCCCTGGGGAGCCCCTCCGCGAGCTGACTGGGACGCCAGCTGCTCTGTCCCGGGCTGGCAGGGCTCCTCTCACAAGCCCTGGCCCCGCACCTGCGCACAGCTGCAGAGCCCACGTGCCAGGGCAGTAGTGGCCAGGCTTCTGGGTATCACCACACCAGGACACAACAGGCCGATGGCGCCCTAGGAACGAGTTCTAGCTCAGCCCCGAAGGGCGGGCACCGGGAATCCCGCAGTGTCTGGAGAAAGCCCTCACCTGTACCATGCTTCCCTGCGAGGAGGAGCGAGAGCTCCCAGCCAGCGCTCGGGCTTCAGGCCCAGCCTGAAAGTGCAGGGAGAGGGCTGCGCTCGCAGGCCACACACCAGGGGAGTGCCCCAGCCGCTGGCCAGCGAGAAGCTGCCACCCATGGCACGGCAGCCAGCGTATGCCTGTAACCTGGCATTTGGGAGGCTGAGGCAGAACTGCCGAGAACCTGAGGCCAGCCTGAAGGACAGAGCAAGACCCTGCCTCATGGAAAAACCAAAGGCAAAAACAACAACGACAGCAAAATAACAGGAACCAGATGATGACAACAAAAACCACAAAGCCACAGTCAGTCTGGAGACAGTGCAGCTCCCGTGTTTTGTGTGACTCTGTTTAGCACCCAAGACGCCATCTCCAGCATTAACCATAACCCCACTGGGACCGATGGGGGGACCTGCTGATTAAAAACCCGCACGTGGCTCTATCCCAGTCCTTTTCCTGTGGGCACACGGGAATGCCAAGTGCATGAAGGGAAGGAGCCGCAGGCGCAGCTCCCCGCACGCTGACAGCTCCAGACACTGGGCAGCAGGACCATTGCCCACTGGGGCCCCGCGCCCACATACCCACCCCAGAACAGTAGGGCCACTGCCCACCAGGGCCCCGCACCCACCCGCCCACCCCAGAACAGCAGGGCCACTGCCTACCAGGGCCCCGTGCCCACCCGCCCCAGAACAGCGGGCCCGGCCCTCACCGAAGTCCGTGTGGCTGCTCATCCATCCAATGGCTTTGAGAGACACCAGCGCCAACAGCCCTGAGCCCACAAAGGACCCGACGCCCGAGAAGAAGAAGAACAGGCCCATGATGGCGCTCTGCATGGACTTGGGGGCGGCCGAGTACGCGAACTCTAGCCCTGGGGAGAGGAGAAGGAGGGAGCTCGCTGTGGGCAGGGCCTGCATTCCAGGGTCTCCTCCTCCTGGGCCTCCTCCAGTGCCAGCCCTGCCTGTCACTGGCGGTTGGGGGTGGGGGGGAGTCTGTTAAGGACACCAAATTTCCTCTCTTCTCCAGGAGTGCGAGTTGGAAAATCACAGGCACGGACTGAGCGGGAAATCTCAGGAGCTCTGTGTCAAAGGCAAATAGTACACTGCAGGGCCATTTCTGCCGGTGCCTCAATCACTGTGCAGTCCTAGGAGGCACATACAACCCCCCAGCGAAGGCCCTGTAGGAGCCCACCAGGGCTTCCAGGGAGGGCCTCAGGCGGGGGCTGTTCCTGCTCCTCACTCCTGGTCCCTGCTCGCTCCTGCTTGCTCCAACGGCAGCGGCAGCCCCGCCCTGACCTGCCTGGCCCGCCACGCTGCCACTGCAGAGCCTCCCACAGTGGGGGGCCTGCCACATGGGGCTCTAAAGATTACACCCACTTTCACCTAAATCTCCACCCAGGTGGAAGCCGGGAGCCAGCCCAGGGCACCAGGGCGTGGCGAGGAGGCCAGCCTTGCACAGACGCCTGGGCCACTGGTTCCCTCCTGTGGCTCCTGTGAGACAGGCGATGACTGCCTGAACGCATGTTTGGGAATGAATACTAAAATCAGAAGACCTTCAGCCACAGGCCGAGCGACACTTACAAAGCCACAGCCTAAGCCGCGAGCCCCACCCCAGCTGTTCCCGGGCAGCTTACCCGCGATGCTGGCGAATATCTCACTGATGCCAATGAGCACGTACTGGGGCACCTGCCACCAGATGGGCAGGTCCGCGGCGTGGTAAACCACATGGCCGATGGTCTGGTTGATGGTTTTCTCTTTCACCAGTTCCAGCCTTTTGCTTTCCAGGATTCCTAGAATCACGGGGGGTGAGGACAGTGCTTAGTAACATTTGTAATTCAGCTAGGACGTGAGGAGCATGCTGCTCCTTTTCTATGGATGCTCTGAAGTGGGGCGAGGCTGACGGCCCAGAGCAGAGCGCCTCCAGCTGTCGCAGGTGGCTTCCTGCAGACACCTCTGACCTGTGCTTGTGCTGGCGTGTTTTACTGCCTGCCCCGGAAAACACATGAGTCTAACCTACTCCCTGGCCTGCTGTCCATTCCTGAACTTTCACCAGGGTGAGAAAGGAAGCCAGCGGGCATAAGGCTGGCACCTACAACCCTGGTACTCGAGAGATGGGACAGTCACCTGACCCCGAGTTCTGGGTCCAGCCAGGCTACACAGTGAAACCCCACCGCAAAAAGAAATTATTAGAAAAATGAAAGGCCCAGAGTGGTGGTGCAGCAGCCTGTCATCCCAGCAGCTGGAGGCTGAGGCAGGAGGATCGCTGAGTGTGAGGCCTGCCTGGGCTACAGAGAGGGCTCGAGGGCAGCCTGAACTGTATAGCGAGACCCTGTCTCAAAAAGACAAAAAAAAGAAAAGTCAAATTGATACATCAAGGGATGCTTCTATAGAAACAAGGTACGACATATACAATTCTGGTGAACATGATAAAGTATAAAAATCTGAATCTAAAAATGAAGGAAACATGATTTTATAGTATTTTTATGTTTATTCCAATATATTTTCTTAAGACTTAAGAAAAATCATTTAAAAGTTTAAAAAACAATAACAAGTGACTCAAGAAAACAAAACCTGCACAAAATTGAAGAAAAAGTAAAAATGCCATAAGCAGGGGAGTCTCAGGGAGAGGAGGGCGAAGATCACTTCCAGAGGATCCCTAGGGCCCTGCCCCGCCCCATCCCACCGGAGGTCCGAGCTGGCCCCACTCCCGCGGGGAAGCTAACCCTGAGACCGCAACCTCGCAAGGCTTCACGGCCCAGTGTGTGTGGGGTGCTAACTTGTCCGAGTAAACCCCAAAACTCCTCCAGCTGAAACTCCTGGGAATGTGGAAACATGGACCAGGTGGTCAGCGTCACCACGGCCTCTCCGGGGGGGCGGCAGCAGCAGCAGCAGCGGGGAGCTGGGCGGTGGGAGGGGGCCGCTAGGTAAGCGTCGGCCAACATGGGAGAGAGTCCTAGAAGTTTTAGCCAGCACTGTAGCACAGGAAGGGACACAGAGCCAAAGTGGCTGTGAAGACAGGAAAGGAAACAACGTCCGAAGACGAAAGCAACTGTTGGCATCGAATTTTGAAAAATACCACGGGAGCAATCAAAATTACAGAAGTAACCCTAGCGTACAGGATGCCAAGGAAGTGTGCCAGCATCATCGGTGCGGAGGGGAAGGGGGCTCAGAAAACTATCTCGAGACCAGACAACGTTCAGAACACACTGTTCTCCAGGAAAAACCCGAAAGCTACCAAGCTAACCCGCCCCTCCCCTCCAGACCTGAGGTCGGATGGACAGGAGGACGGACAGAAGCCCTGCGCCCCGCTCGGTCTGCACCTGAGCCACCGGGAGAGAAGGTGCCAGAGCTCACCCTCCAGCTGCCCTCCTGTCCCCAGCCGTCCTCCTGTCCCGTCCAGTCTTGTCCAGGTCCAGGTCCCGGTCCCGGGCACTCGCTCCTCCGTAACCCTGCACTGGGAGCGCAGCCAGCAAGGGCAGGCGGCCGCAGGGCGGGCGGGCTTGGCAGTGCACGCCGATGACCCCTCTTGGGAGGCTGAGACAGGAGACCGGCCTCAAACTCAACTTCAGCCTGGGCTCCTCGGTGAGCTACAGTAAGACTGTCGCCCCCACCCCACAAAAGCAGCACGGGCAGGTCTAACAAACTGTGCCCCAAGCAAGCCACAAACTGTTGGCACTCCCCAGGCATGGAGGTGGGCAAGGCAAGCTGGACACGCTCAGTGCCCTCCGCCTCTGCCCAGCGGCCCTCCCGTGACCCGCCCAGCCCCCTTCTGCTAGAACTCTGGAACCTCGAAGCGAGGCCTGACCGGGACACCTCCATAGCCACTCCTGTGCCTTGTTCCCCACAGGGAAACTCTGGGGGGCGGCCGCTGAGGAAACAGAAGGAAAGAGGGCAGGGGAGGAGCTGAGAAAGGGTCCCCTGTGCCCAGAAAGACAGGCCCCGCAGTCCAGGACCGGTGAGCAGACATGCCCGCAGCGCCCAGCCCTCTCCCCAGACAGCCGGCCCAGGCCCAGGCCCAGGCCCTCGCCCCGGGGCTCAGTGCTGCTGCCCATTTCCCTGGTGCGCAGCGCCAGGCGGGGATGGAGTCACAGGCAAGCACAGAGCGGAGCCCCAGGTGGACACCTGGCTCCAGGGACCGATCTGACAGCAGCCCCGCGACAGAGCAGTCTCCTAAGGCGCTGGGCTTCGGTGCCAAGGGACCCGTTTCCTTAAACCAGTGACCCTGCCCAGCAGCGGAGCTCCACACCCACCCAGCACCGCACACGGCAGACTCACACAGGGGTTCGGCAGCAGCCACTGAGCACTCCATGGTTCAGTAACCTCCAAGGGCTACGGAAGGAGCCACTCCAAAGCAAGCTGGAAGGACGCGGGACCCCTCAGCCCCTCCTTTCCCGGGGTAATGAGGACTGAACTTGAGCCCTTGCCTGAGCTGCATCCCCAGCCCTTTCTGCATATTCTGAGGCTGGGTCTTGCCAAGCTACTAAACTGCCCTGGACAGGGTCAAACTCGAGATCTTCCTGCCTCAGCTTCCCAAAGTACTGGGATGACAGGTGTGCCCCACCATGCCCAGCTAACACTCCAGCTTTCCCAGCAAAACAAAAGCTAGGATTTCAGAAGGTAAGAGCTATGAAAGCAGGAAACTTCTCAAAAGGCTAATTCCCCTCAGGCGTCCGGGTGAGCAGGGATTGGCTTCCTCCAGGTGGCGGGGAACACGCTGTGTGGGTCTGGAGGGAGCCCATGAATCTCCTCCCTCTCCTCCGGGATGCGGTGCAAGCCAGTCTCCAGAGCCCTGGGGACTCGCGGGGTGCAGTTCCCAGACTCCCCCGCACGCATCGGCCCTCTTAGAGCTCCCCAGCAGCGGAGAGCCAGTGCCTGCGGGGCCACTCCCGTCCGAGCCCTGCAGGGCAGCTCTGCTCTCAGTTCTAAAAGGATGACAATGACCAGGACGGCAGCGATGGTCCTCAGGGAGACATCGTCCACTTTGCAGGGCAGCCCCGCCCCCCACTGCCTCTCCCGCCAGGCGCAGCTGCAGCACCCAGAAGCTGCTCACCGGCGGCGAAGGCGGAGCACATCACGAAGAACATCCCCACCGCGATCCTCCTCAGCGAGGAGGGCAGCAGGCCGTGCCTCCGCAGGACGGGGTCCACCAGCCTGTCCTTGAGCGGGATGAGCAGGAGGATGAGGACCGCGTCGAACATGGTCAGCCAGGCCGCGGGGAACTGCGGAGAGCGGAGCGGGCGGTGAGGCGGCAGCAAGGGCGCCCCACGCCCGCCCTCGGGGGACAGAGCCCAGCACCCCGAGACGCTGCAGCGGGACAGACCTATCTCCCCCGAGTGTGCCTCTGTTCTCCTGTGGTTTAAAGGGGAAGGGATGGAAAACCCGCTGAAAATACTAACTCACGTCCCAGGGAACGTGACCAGAGCAATGTGCTCTGTGGAGAGGCAGGGTCCACCCGGTGACCTGGCCCTGAGCGCCCACTAACTGCAGGCGCTCAGGCTAATTCCCCGGGGGCCCGGGCCAAGGCGCTTACCGTGTGCGGGTTGGTTGTAACGCTTGAGATTTCTGGAATCTTCAAGTGCAGACTCTGTAGGACATACGTGGTCTGCATCTGGGACAGAAAGCAGAGTTGTGTCATGTGGACCGTGAGACAGCAGCAGGGGACCCCTCACCAACTGGTGAGATGCGGGGACCCCGGGACAGACGATGCCAGAGTCGGGAAGAGGACTGGGCAGTATCCGGTCCCTAGAGCTTCCCCTGCAGACCCGTTCCTACCGCTAACCAGAGGGAAACGGGAGGGAGAGCAGCTTGGAAACCAGCACACGCCACTCCCAGCTCTGTTCCCGAGTTTTCAGTACACTTAAAGCAGCCAAAGGACCCCACTACTAAAAACAAAAGCTCCCAATCTCAGACTCGGGACTCTCTCCGAGCCGCAGGGCCTCCGGGGAGGACAGGAAACAGCCCTGCGCGGCAGCACCGCCACTCACTTGGAAATACACTGTCCAGTAAGGGATCAAAGCCAAAAACACGGGCACGATCTTGACCAGGGCTTTCACATCTTCCACTTTGTCTTCCGTGAACGGCCCTCCATGGGACATCTTACATGAATCAAACAGACTTTGTTTAGAAGGTTGCTGAAAGACTCCAAGGCCTTCACTTTGGGAAACAAAATGAAGGAGTTAGTTTCTTCTACTGCCGCACCGGATTATCTGGTAACAAATCAAGTCTGGGGGTGAGAAAGCAGCTCGCTGAGCTGACCTGCCCTGGCTTCCCTCACTCACTGGCTGCAAACACCCCTGTGGCTGCCGAGCTACGTCTCAGCCTAGCGAGATAGAGGCTCCCTGGCCAGCGGGTGCGACTTCAGGTGCCTCAGGACACAGAGGCTGCTGCAGCCTGCATGGAGCTGCCTGAGGCCGGTGCTGGCCGTCAACGCACAGCCCCCATGCAGACCCCAGCCATCCGTCCATCTAAGGCTGCGCACCCCTGTAGCAGGCCGGGCTGGGGTCTGGGGGGATGGGCACTTGGACATGGAAGCTGACCACCAGTGGTGACCGGTAGGGTGAGCCGCACTGGCTCTGCGGGCAGAAGGGAGCTGTGTGGGGAAAGCCATGCTTCCTTCTGTGCAGGAGTCCAGTGGAACAGATATGCTGGCCAATGGGCAATGCGGTGGCCACAGGGCTCACACCCAGCCATCCTGGCAAAGCCCAGAGGCACTCAAAGCCTTACTGGCCCCTGGCACAGAGGGCAGGAGGGTGGGGAGAGGGGCAGGAAGGTGCCATGCCCAAAGGGAGAGCCAGGACCAATTCCGGGCAGCCCCGGCCCCGTGCACCTGCCACTGCCCCCTCAGCCTGTCATGGTTCAGACACTGCCCTGTGCCCGCCTCAAGCAGCGCCGGCTCCTCAGTCTGGCTGGCTGGGTCCTACCAGATGATCAGGGCTCGAAAAATGGGTCCTCCCAGCCCCTGCTGCCCCAGCAGAGGCACATCCAGGGGGAACACAAGGTGCAGGAGGCCAGGGGATGGAAGCCCCGGCGGGATGGCTTGGAGCCTGACTCCGGGGAGCAGCAGGGGCCCGTTTTATAAGAGGGTGCGGTCTTAAATCAGTCTCATTTTCAAAAGCCAACATCTTAAGTCTGGGCTTTGAGAGAGAAGGGAAATAAACGCTGAGCATCTTAGCCACATTTTGCTGAAGAAAACTAAAACCAACGCAGCAAGCATTTATGGAGCGCACTTGGGCTGTGGCTACTCTGCCTGGCTGCAGGAGGCGCTGTAGGCCACTTCTAAGGGGGCTGCTTCCCGCGCCTAGGAGCTGGGTCCAGGGGAGACAAAGGCCGGAAAGCCCAATTCTAAACTCCAGAGACACTACTCACATTTCATTTGAAAGCATTTCCCTCTTTAAGTTACTACCTTTCTTCGAAAAAATGTATCAAAAGTCCTCATGAACCCAACGCAGACAACTGCCAGCAATTCACTGCGTCTCACTCTAACGCGTTTCCCCCAAAACATTTCGATGCCCAGCAACAAATCCGCCTTGCACAAACCGCTAACTGGTGGATTGGACGCCCCATCACTAAATGTCTCAGGACCTGCTGTGCCCCAGAACGCCCTCGTTCATGTGTGGTGCAAGTGTGCTGTTTTGTGTTTCTGCTGTTTTGAGACAGGATCTTGCCGTGTAGTTCAGATAGGCTTCCAACTCACTATGTGGCCCAGGCTGGCCTTGAACTCGTGGAGATCCTTTTGCCTCAGCCTTCCAAGCGCTGGGGTCACGGGTGTGTGCCACCTTACCTGCTACTTTGCAACCCAACATGAAGCCAAAGTCACAGGACCTCAGAACAGAGACGAGAGCCTGCTTCTCCACTACCCCTCCCCCGCCAGAGTGCACTCAGGGCTCTGCAAGGGATCTCGTGCTGGGGCGGGGGCCCCCACAGATCTCACGACTCAGCCCAGACAGGCACGGGCCTCGAGGACACTTTCGGCCTTGCCCACTCCAGTACAACAAAGTGAACCCATAATCCTCAGCTCCCTTAACACCAGCATGACCTCACCCTCCAGAGCTCAGCCCAGACCAGAACCTGAGGCTGGGCTGGAAGCCGTGCAATGGGGGCAAGGGCACTGCACTCCCCGGGCCCTGGAGGCTGCTCCTCACAGCTCCCAGCGGCTGCCGCTGCCCGGCCAGTTCCAGCACCTACCACCTAGCACCTGGTCCACCTAGCACGGGCCCGTGAGAGCAGCCCTTCCCAGCAGTGTGAGGAGGACAGGGAGGAGCGGTGGTTACTGCCCGCCTCGCTCCGACAGCCTCCCGGCCACAGATGCTCTGCAAGCCATCCGGCTTCCTTATCTTTGCCTGGGATGTCTCCAAAACCGCGTCTGCAGGGGAGCCGGCTTCTAAACACCACCAATGTCCAGCCTTGATTCTGGCGCTACCCTCAAGCACAGGGTTCTCTTGGGGAAGTCTACGGGCCCCCTCAAGGGCTGGGCGTCCACAGAGAAGTGTCCAGGCTCAAGCACTGCTTTGCTCTAATCCGTACAGAGGCCCTGGCAAAACACCAGTATGCTGCTGAGCAGGGAACTAATTCAAAACCTCCTTCACGGGCCTCATCACTCGGCTTTGAATTACAGGTCTGAAGGCCGTTACCCCCGAATTTCCAGCAGGCCCATGAGGAAGGTTAACCTGTCAGACTGCCCGGAGCAATCAGAGGAGTTATGTCCACCTCAGCAAAGGCAGCGAGCCAGAGCAGCTCCCATGGTGTAGCCTTGGATCTACCACGCAGGATGCCAGACACAGTCGCTGCGAGGGAGGTCAGCGCACGACCTAGGGTGCACGGCGCTGCTCAGGGCAGCTGGGGAGCAGCAGTGGCCAGGTGGGGCGGCTCCTGCTCAGCAACACCAGGAGCTCAGAGGCTGCCCCAGGCATCTGAGGGGCCGTCCTCCAAAGGCCCGAGACGCCCGAGTGCGGGCGGCGCTGGTGGCAACACTACTTGCTTGAGTTTGTCACAAGTCACAGCCGCATGGCTGAAAGGGACAGATTTCAGGAAAACGTACATCAACAAGCAACAAAAGCTGCTGCGCTCCCTGGCTAGGTTTGTCAACCGGCACCTGGCAGGCAGGAGCACGAGTCCCAGCCTGCTGGGGCTGGGAGGGGCTCTCAGGCCCAGGACCTTCTGTGCCAAAACCTCTGAGTTCAAGGGTCACAAAACTAAAGCAAGTGAGCCGCACACAGAGGTGACCACGCTCACCGAACTGCACCCTGCAATGCTGCCGCCATGAGCTTGTGTCTAAACGCAGGTGCAGGCCAGGATACAGCTCGGTGGCAGAGCACTGGACTTCCATGCTACAGGCCTGGGTTTAATCCCCAGCACTGCAAAACAACTCAGAACAGAACAGAACAGTCCTCTGCCAAGCGTGGTGGGGCACATCTGTATCTCAGCACTTTGGAGGCTGAGGCAGGATTGCAGCCCGGGATATGCAGTAAGCTTAACCAGCCTGAGCTATACAGGCAACCCTGTCTCAAAAAGCTAAAATGAATGAACGAATGCAAGTGCAGTGAGGAGTGGCTCCCGATGCCAGAGCCCCAGGGACGGGCAGACTGCTGCCCTGCAGGGGCTGCTGCGGGTTCACGAAACAAGCAGCTGCTTAGGCTTTCACCAATGCACGCGAGGTCCCCGCCAATCAACACCGCGGCGCAGCCACGCCCTGCCTCCCCTTTCCCTGTGCGAGTTCTGCCTGAACTGCCAGCAGGGAGGATGGGAGTCCTTACGGGCGCTGCTGCCTCTGGGGCTCAGGGGAGCAGAGCTGGCCCAGTGGGAGCTGGCAGGTGGGGACTGTAACTGCAGTGACTGGCGACCCCACCCAGACACTGTGCTAGGCGAGCGCAGCGCTTACCTGCCGCTCGGGCGCGTTCCATGGCGCCTCTGGGAGCAGCAAGAGTATGCAAGGATCCTGAACACATCCGTGAAGGCGCTGCCATCCGGGGGCTTGGAGATGAAGAAGCTCTGGCCACAGAGGAAGGCCACGAAGGCCACCGCCACACACACGGTGGGGATGAGGTAGCCGGCAAAGAAGCTCACGTTCTGCTGCACATAGGCAATGCCTCCCAGTGAGAGGATGGCTCCCAGGTTAATGCTCCAGTAAAACCAGTTAAAAAATCTCCTAGTGGCCTCTGGACCTCGATCTTTGACCTAAAATAAGAGGGAGAAAAATACTTGAAAATTCGCAATGTCTTTCTTCTCAATTTTTTCCCCTTTTCCCTTTGAGGCCCAGGTGGCCCCGCCTCCTGGGGAGCTGAGTGCTCCGCTGCAGGGCACCGTCCAGCCGTCCAGGGAGGGCACTCACAGGGATGCATTCATGCAGCTGCTGTCAGCAGCGTAAGAAAGGCAGCACAGTAAAATGGAGTCTAAGGACACCAAAGGTTCCAGACCAGAAGCACTGACAGCAAGTTACTGCAAACGGAGAAGCCAACAAACCCCACAGCACTCGGAGCCTGCAGACCGCCTGTGTGCCCGGGACTACCCAGGGTGACTCACACGACCCACATTCCGAGCCTCCTCACGCGTCCTCACCAGCGTGGGCCCAGGAGCCTGCATGGTGAGTGACCTGTGGAACCAGCTCCTCCGACGTGCACGCACAGGAGTCTTCAGAGACGTCCTCACAGCTCTGCACCCACGAGGGCACCCAGCATGCAGACTCGGCCCCACGGCAGACTGCGGGCACCACACCTACTGCAGGTGCTCCGAGAGGCTCCGCTACCTATGCCCGGGCCAGACAGGCACTCAGCACCACTGCATGCGGCTTCTAGACTGAGAAGGCTACACAGGAATCATCAGAAGAACTTGGATGCCCACAGGGCCTTGTGAAAGGCTTAGAACGCACCAACCTCCTGGGCTGCGACACACAGGCAGAGTCACGAGGCGGGGGAGGCCCACAGGCTGCTTCCTGGAGAAGCCTGGCACGGCCAGCTCGAGGCCCCAGGCGGGCACACCCTGTGGCCCCTTCCGTCTGGGCTTTGCTCTCATGGGCCCTGTCCCAGCCACAGGCGTTCCCACCGAGTTTCACTTCATGAATTTTTATGGCCAACTCACTAGCTAGAGGCTGACGTGGCTTTCACAGAGGCTGCTAGTTCTGCAGTCCCATCTGCCATCCCTGGGAATGGTAAAGGTCAGGGCTCTCCTGGTTTCCAATCCAAAGTAATCCCCCCTGCAAAATAACAAGTCTGAAGCCGGACTGAGGCGACCAATTACAACACGCTATGAACACCGCGGCAGCAGTCACGCCACTTCAAACAGTACTTTCGGGTCTATTTTTAAGATTACAGGAAGGATACAAAACACACAGCCAACACTGAGTGTTCCAATCCAGGCGTGGTGCTGCACACCTATAATCTCAGCACTCAGGAGGATCGCTGTGAGTTCAACACCAGCCTGCATTACAGAGTGAGCTCAAGGCCAGCAGGAACCACATAGCAAAACCTTATCTCAAAAAGCAAAAAACAAAAAAACTGTCCACTCCTCAAAATGTGCTATTTTCATGTTGAAAGATAAGCATTCCTACCGTGATTCAGTGAGTTATACAGTTATGATCATCGCAGATTGACAGTGGGAGTGTGAGATAAACCACACACTCTCCAGGGTCACCTCTGCCCCGGGCAAGTTAGCACAGAACATGGTCCTCAGCCACACGAGGTGGCCTGTGCAGAGACCCCGACAGCCTCTCACACTACCTCACAGCTCGTGCTGTGCTGCAGCAGAGCAGAGGAGGAAATTCACTGTGAACACAGAAAGCGCTACGGGGAAAGCACCATTAAAACTGCTAGGAAGAAAACAGTATTCGGACAGACACACGGGAAGGGGGAGCCCAGCCCACAGGCTGTGCTTAAGGGAGCCCGATCTCCTCGGCACTGCGCATACCTCCAAGGGCAGAGGGGAAGGGACATGTCCAGCCAGCCCCGCCCAGTGCCATCTCAGAGTGCGTGTGCCTCTGTCCTGAGTGCGCCTGCAAGTGGGCTCACTCAGCCCCAGCGCCCTGTACCTGAACTGCTTCACAGCCCGAGCGCTGTTCCGAGGCCCAAGAGACCACACAGCAGCTACTTCTGTGCAAGCAGAGGCTGGCTGCCAGATGGGACACCACCCCCACCCCCACCCCCACCCCGTCAGCCGCATTATGTCACCATGTGAGCAGCTGCCGCCTGCCCAGCGAGGGTAAGCAGCCTCCAAGTGACTGTCAAATGACAGCCCGGAAATTGATCCAGAGAGCTAAAGCTGAGGGACTGAATGGCCTGTGGTGACTCATGGTTGCCTGACTTGCAGAAATTCCTTAAAGTGCACAAGAGCGCAATTTTCCCCTTTAGGAAGAAAATGCACTACTTGTTCTCTGTACCTGCCCCATGAGTTTTTCCTCTTTCTGGTCACCATGTCAAATCCTGGGGGGTGGGGACTCATAAGAATACAGATGTGTACACATCCCACTCCCCCAGATGAATGTGGGCATTATGTACTGCAAACATGTGCTAATAAAAATAAAAACTAAAAGGAGAAAATAAGCCCTGACCCCGCCCTTCAAGAATGATCATGAGGCTGGGGATACAGCTCAGTGACGCAGCCTTTGCCTGGCAAGCACAACAAGGTTGTGAGTTCAATTCCTCGAACCAAAAACAACAACAAACAAAAAAACCATCATGCCCCTGCTAAAGGCTGAGCACTGGGTGAGTGGGATCCGCTGGGCCGCCCGCTGGGCCTGGGCATCCACCGCCAAAGCACCAACTCCCCTGGCTCCAGGCCGCACAACTGACCCTCCCTCGGCTTCCACTCAGAAGCCTTGGGGCGCCAGACACGAGCAACACACATTCCCCAAGGCGAAGTGGGCCAGAGGAGAGGAGCAGCCGCACCCCAGCCAGCACCTCGGGATGAGACAGCACTGGGGTAGCCTGTGAAGTCCCCCACAGAGCCCACCAGGACCTGGCGTGAAGCGCAAAGCCTGCTCTTGGCATACTGAGCTCTGCCCTGTGACTTTTGCCGGGGGAGGGCTTACACGGGGTGGGGGATGGCTTACACGGGGGGGGGGGGGGGGACTTACACGGGACGGGGGAGGGCTTACACAGCATAACACCGACCCCTGAGAAGTGCAGTCAGTGGTCCTGCTGTCCAATCTGCGGTCACGCTCACACCCGCCTGGCCATGGGTGGCCACTGACCCCCCTGGGCGAGGCCTGCCCGTCTCCGCCCAGAGGGAGCTGCACAGGAAGGCTCTCACCAAGCTGCTTGCGCCCACTCACACATTCCTAAGGCTCGCCAGTGCTGCCACCTGAGCCGAGTGGCGCTGCATTCCATGTGTTCTCGCATTCAGCTCAGCAGCAGGCAGATGACCTACAGCACCGACTTCATTCCAGAAAACCTCGCACTTTACACAGAAGTCCTAAGAACCATAACATGCATATGCTATGCCCCTCATTTAGGCCTCTGGCTTTCTTTTTTTCTGATAAAAATATAAAATACTTCTGGCTAAACTATTTGAAAGTAAGTCGCAGCATCTTAATCTGCCACCAAGATCGCACCAACCGACTCCTCAGAATAAGGACAGCAGTCATGGTACCGTCGCCACACCTGAGCAATGCCGCACCAGCAGGACACGTGGAACATGAGACCTATGGTCAAAGCATCTCAGGCACTCAAAGAGGATGGCTCTCAAGTGCCCCGGGAGCTGCTCCCACAGCATGCCCGGCACCTGGCTGTCAAGGCACCCTGGCATCTTCCCAGCAAGAAAGGCCCTTGGGCAGTGGAGATGAGGCCAGATATCCTGAGGTAGGGCTCATTTCTCTTTGACTTCACATTTACTTACCCATCAAAAGTGTGCAAGTTCTGTCAGATCCACCCAAGATAAAGATAGTCACTAGTGGGCCATTCACTCTTGTAAGAAATACTAATGGGCTGACAGTGGAGCTCAGTCATCAGTCTGTGCCTGGCACGCATGAGGCCCTGGGCTCAATCCCCAGCACCGCAGGGCAGGAGACATGAATTACAAACCAATTACCTCCCGGAGAGCATGAGCTCCCTCCAGTCACACTGCCTGAGTAAGGCGCAATCACAGTGCGCGTCTGTGAACCAGGTTGAGGTTTACTGGAGACTCATGGGAAATGCGCAAAGCTGCCTGGTAGCTGGGTGGGGAGCTCTGCCCTTTGAAAGACCAGATGGAATGTGCTCTCAGCCCTGCAGCATAGCTGGGCCTGGTGCTTGAAGCAAGGAGGCCACGCCCTTGAGTCCCCAAGCTCCCGTAAAACCCACCAACAAGCGGGCATGGTGGAGCAGCCCTGTACTCCCAGCACTCGGGAGGCAGATGCAGGAGGATTGCTGCAAGTCTGAGGCCAACTGGGCTACACAGTGAGCTCCACAGCAGCCCACCAGCACGGCCTAACGGCCTAGTACCCTGTGCTCATGCCTCCTCTCTTGGCCAGGCCTCCTTCCTGGTCAGTCAAGGCTGACGCCCATGAGATATGTGTCACCACATCCCACACAACCACATTCCACCACAGGCATCACAATCCTTCTCTGAGGAGCGAGCAGTTTGCGTTTTAGGTTCTATGAGGCACTTGGGCTCTGCTACAGCAGCCCTGGTCCAGAGGTGTGGAGACGGGCCCCACTGCGCCCCAATACGGAGACTGAAATCTGCATTTCATAGTCTTCACTTGCCACTAAATTGAGCTTCTGAGGCTGGGGATACAGCTCAGCGGCACATGCCTACATGTGGGAAAGCACAAGATGGTAAATTCAATCCCCATACCAATAATAAAAAAAAAAAATCTAGCTTCCAATCTCTCACAAAGTAAAAAACCATTCTTAGCACAAGTTCTCGAAAAACAGGAAGTAGAGCCTAGGCCATGGTTCAGTGGCACAGCGCCTGCCTGGGGAGCATGAGGTCCTGAGTTCAATTCCCAGTACCAAAAAAAAAAAAAAAAAGGAAGTGACCTGATTTAGCCCCCAGTCACTTGACCATTTCCTTTCCCTAGGGAGGCTCGAGATGGCTCCTTCCTCTCCTGGCTGTAAGGGTTCAGAGCAGAGGCCTCCAAGGGGCCTTTTCTACCATACCCAACTTCTCTGGAGCCACATGGACGATACTGCAATGTCAGGGGCTCACCCTCCCCAGGGGCTCTGTGCTTACTGACCCAAGTTTTTTTTTTTCTGTTTTTGCGGTACTGAGGAACATTATCAGACAAGCGGTCTGGTACTGAGGTACGCTCCCAGCCCTTTTTATTTTGACACAAGGGCGCATTGAGTTGCCCAGGCTGGCCTCAAACTTTCAGTCCTTCTCCATCACCACCACAAATAACTCTACTGCATGCGACTTTCCACCTTTTCTATCCTTCAAGCCTCGATTCAAATCACTTTCTCCATAGAGAGGAAGCTCGTTTCCTTTCAAACTACCCCTGGCCATCCCTGGACACATGGGTCCCTCAACAGCTCCTGTTACACCGGCCTCTGCCGCCTTGTCTACTTGTTCCAGGGCTCCCTCCCACAAGCAGAAGGTAGCGCCCAGGCGTCGGGGGTTCCTTATCCCTCCTGAAGCGATGCAAGGACAGGCAGGCTTTCTCCCACCAGAGGAAAGCTGCCACCGGGACAAGAGGCGCTCTGGCTTTCATCCTGCGCCCGGTGGGGGTGCAGGTACAAGTGCAGAGTGCTGGCGTCCCTAATCCTGGGTTTTCTCCTTCACTAGTAGGCAGTGCCCGGAGGCTGGGGCTCCGTGTCCCTCCTGTACCAGGCGGGCCCCCTCCACGCCGCCAGCCCGCCGGTGCAGGTGCAGGTGCAGGTCCAGGTGGGCGGGGCGCGGCGCGGCGCGGCTCACCTGGTCGGCGCCGAAGGGAGTGATGTTGGCCTTGACGGTGGCCACGCCGAGGCCCACGAGCGCCAGCCCCGCGAAGGTGGCGAGCGCACAGCGGCGCGGGGCTCCGTCGGGGCAGACGGCCGTGCCGTTCGGGTAGGGCGCCGAGCAGTTGAGCACGCGCACGGGGCGCAGGGGCCCGCAGAGCGCGGCGCGGGACCCGGGCGCGGCCAGCAGCGGGAAGGCGAGCATGCCCAGCAGGTAGAACGCCAGGCTGAGCAGGATGGCGCGCGCCCGGCCGAGCAGCGCGTCGGCCAGCCAGCCGCCGAAGGGCGAGCCCAGGTAGGTGAGGCCCATGAAGATCAGCAGCGCCTGGCTGGCCTGCGCGCCCTCCCAGCCGAACACCGGCCCGTTCAGGAACAGCACCAGGTTCGACGTGACGCCGTAGAAGGCCGCGCGCTCCAGCAGCTCGGTCAGCAGCACGGCGCCGCAGGCTGCCCGCCGCCCGGCGAACGCCCCGGCCGCCGCCCGCCGCGCGCCCAGCAGCGGCGCCCTCTCGGTCGCCGCGCGATCCATCGGCCGCTCTCTGTCGCCGCCGCCGCCGCCACCGCTACTGCTGAGGGCCGCACTCCCAGGGGACTCCGCGCCGCGGCCTCGCGAGACTTCGGGCCCGGCTCGCACCGCCCATTGGGCGGGCCCACTGGCGCTCAGCCGATGGGGACTTCCGGTCCCGCCCCGGAAGCCCGGTTGGGTGGCAGATTAGTTTACCGGGTTAGTAAGGGCCAGATGCCCGCGGCGGTGGGTCGCCCCCTGGGATATCGGATAAAAGAAACTGGAGCCGCGCGCGTAGAGGCTCTCTGCTGACCGCGGCTGCCCCCAGGCGGGCTCGCTGAGGCTGGCTTTGCTTCCCGCCTGCCAGCGCCGCTTCCTCCTTGGAGCCCGCAACACGGTGCCTCAGCCTAGGCGCTGCCAGTCACCGCGGCTGGCCCTGCCGCGCGGGCCTGGCCTGCACGCTGTGGGATGCTCAGCACCTCGCTGCTCTGTGCTGTGCCCCTAGGTGCGAGCTTCAGCCCCGCCCGCCCTGTTATGACAACCACGTGTGTCCCCAGACATTGCTAAAGGGCCCGTGAGGACTTCACTTGCCTGGTTGAGAACCAGTGACTTAGGACAATCAGGATGCAGCCTGGCTCAGCCTTCGAAGAGGCCGCCTCAGACCAACCACCCGTGGTCACATCGCTGGCATCTCAAGGCCCGGCCCTCCTCCCACGAGCTCTTGTTGGCCGGCTCTTTTTCACCCCTTCCTTTTAACCCTTCCTCCAGAGCACCTTGTCCGCTATCGGTTCATTCTTTGCCTCTCTGATTTGTACACATTCCCCACAGGTCCTGGCTTCTTGGTGGCAGAGTCCCGGAGGTGTCTTCCTCCCCGTGACCTACACTTAAGACTGTGCCTGGCACTTCGTGGAGAGGCGGAGTGTCTTCCAACAGTGGCCCCAGCAAGGCTTTGAAATTGAGACCTGCAGCCCCAGGAACTCAAATAGTGTAAGACCACTTCCCCATCCTTCCTCCAGCCTTAGCTCCAACGGACTGGGATGAGCCCCGAGGTGAAAGGGGGCTGGGCCAGTGGCTCACTGGGATAAGTAATCCTGCCAATCAGGGTAAAGGGGCATGTGCCACATTTTTTTAATGTGTGGTGCACAGACTGACTCGTAGCACCATACTGGCACACGACAGGCAATGCATATTTATTAGATACACAATGAGAGAAGAGCCACGTGCCAGCCCTGGACCTTCTCCACATGTTAGTGCTAAGTGTTCTTCCTATGTCAGCTCAGATGTCACTTTCCTAACTCCTGCACTGAACCAGCTCCCCTTCCTGTTGTTCCTTCACATTTCTATGTTCTTTAGACAGCTTCTTACACATTTTTCTCGCAGCATCCATTATAATTTATAATCGTTTATTTTGTGAAGCTACTTCATGTCCGTCTCTCTCAGAATTCTCATTAGTACACGTTTGCAGCAGATAACCTCTGCATTTGTTGTGGGGAGTTGGTTTGGGTGCATACCGCATTTTAGTTATTTTTACACCTTTCCCCTTCCTCCGTCTCTTGTCTGTCCTTAAAGCTGACAGGGCTGAGATCCTATGTTGTTCTGCTCACCGCAGTACTGCTAGAGTCTAACGCAGCGCCAGCCACTGACAACTATATGTGGAGTTAACTAAATAATCATTTGCCAAATATATAGATGATGTGAAGACACCTTACCTTTGTGTCAGCATCCCAGCTCACTAACTGAACAGGCAAACCTGAAGGATTCCTGTCCTGTCATGGGTCTGGAGGGCAGTGGGACTCAGGCAAAGCAAGGGTTAGGCCTGATCCTTAGTCCTCTCCTGTCAGTGTCTTCTCCTGCTCTCTCCTGTTCCCGTGGGAAGGGAGGCAGCATCTGCGTTTTTCCTAAGACTAGAAAGACTGAAACACTCAGGCAAAGGCCAGAAGGAGATTGGTATTATGGCACATGAAGAGGCTGAAATCGTGTCCTCGGCTGGTGTCGCTGCGTGACCCCCTGGAGGAAGGCAGAGACAGTGCTAAGATGGGCTGAGAGCAGACTCAGAGGTGTTTACACTGAGGAATGTTTTTTTTGTTTTTGACACAGGGTCTCCCTGGCAGTTTAGTCTGATCTTGAGCTCACTGTGTAGCCCAGGATGGCCTTGAACTCATGGCAGTCCCCCTGCCTCAGCCTCCCGAGAGTGCTGGGGTCACAGGCATGTGCCCCCAGGCCTGCCTTATGCTGAGGAATTTTGAGTATTCCAAATCCTTATGTTGATACCTGGAGGCTGCAAAGCAAGTCCCGCATGTAGAAATGATTTGATCTCAGGGTTTAGAAAGGAAGGGAGTCAGGGTGGGTGGGGCTGCAGCCCAGTGGTGCTGCTCCTGCCTGGCACGGGCATAAGGCTCTGGGTTCAGTCGCCAGGAGCCAGTGACAGGGGTCTGAATCATCTAGAATCATCTGAGGTAGGGACCGAATGCAGATTAGTGGTTTAGTGGCCGCATGGCAGTGGAGGAGCAGGGGTGAGACCGGGGAGTGGCTACTAAGCAGTGTGATGAAAATGTTCTAAAATTGATTGTGGGGGTGGTCGCCAGCCCCCTAAAACCACTGACTGGTACATTTTAAGTGGATGAATTATATGTACATCATGTTTCAAAGCTGTTACCAAAAAAACACAAATTCATCATTTAAAACAGTGAAGTTTCTCACATAAATTGGGGCTTCCTGCTGCTCCTGGCTCAGGAATGCAAGCTGTGGGTGCCTGTTCGCTGGTGTCCACCCGCCTCCAACAAAGCTTCCCGTGAACCACCTCTCACTGCATCCAGCCTCCCTCCTCGTCCTTGTCCTCGTCCGCCTTGGGACCTGTTTTGGCCAAGGGTCAGAGCAGCATCCTGGGCCGGGTCCAGGCAGGCCCCTCTCCATTACCTTAGAGGCCTGGGCCACTGGGAGAAGCCCGGCTTTCTCCCTGAAGCGGTCAGGTGGCCACAGAGCCCCTGCCCCGGGGAGGAGCCACCGCCCTGCCAGCTCAACGCAGCCTTGTGATGGCCCCGCAGGAAACCTGCCGGCTGAGCCTCCCCAACCAGAAGATCGAAGCAGGGCCGGGTGGGGTTCACCCTGGACCCCAAGGTCTGGGAGAGTCTGTTAGTTACCAGGCGGGGATGCAAACGCATCTCCTGCTGTCCCCCTGTGCTCAAGTGGCCGCCACCCCCACCATCACACGGAGGACACAGGTCTCGGACAGCCTCATCCTCCCTCCTTGCAGCTACTTTATCATCATAGCAAAGGTGCTGGCCACGTCTGTGCTGCCCAGGACCAGCCACTGGCCATGTGTGGCTAAGGTGGTTGCAATCAGACAAAATGCAAGTCCTGCCCTTCGGTGACACTGGGACTGAGCAGTGGCTGCCATGTTGGCCTGTGCCATTCGGATCACACCGCACCGCGCTGGGGTGACACAGGCCCGAATGGTGTCTGGCCCAGCACGTGCACCCGCTGTCTTCCCCCACACCGAATCCGACCCCTCACCTCGCCCCTCCCCGGCTCCTCCTGTTACTCAGGAGGAACCAGCGTCCCCTTGGCCTCTGGTCTGACTAGGACCCAGCGCACAGAGCTGGGCCCAGGCCTCACAATGGCCACAGCTTCAGGACCCAGGTTTGGACTGTGCGGGGTGGACAGGACCTAAGTCGCGGTGTGGGCGAAAGGAAAGGGTTGGCCTCACCTCACGGCAGGAGATGCACTTGGACAGCCGCGAGGTGAACCGGCGTGGGGGCAAAGCGGGCAGGCAGACGCCACGGAAGCAAATGAGGGAGGAGTGAGTGAGAGCATGAATCCGAGTTTGCCTGCACACTGTGCGGAGTTTTTAGTCTCTGTAGCCCAAACCACCTTACCACGATCTAATTCCAAAACTAAAGGGGCAGGAGAGCTCTGCAGTTTCTGCTTCTGCCCAGCCCCCTTCGTACCTCGTCTTCTGCTGGCCCCTGGGCTGTGTAGCTAAAATCAGATGTGAATTGACTCACCACTTGATGGCAAGTGAAACCTTTCAGTCTTTGCACCTGCCGTAGTCCTGTGGCCTAACTCCTATGTCGGGCATCTGAGGTGCGGCTGCTCGGCTGGCTCAGGAGGAAGCGCTGTGCTGTAGCTCTTCACCTGCAGGGCACCCGCGGTGTGAGCACACAGCTCCTCGGGGACGTGGCTCCTTCTCCTGCAGCACAGCCTGCCCCGAGCCCCAGCCCTGGGCGCGGCGAGCCCAGCACCGGCAGAGACAGGCCAGGCCAGGGGCTGCCTGGCTTCCTGCGGCCCCTCGACGTCCCCGCATACGTTTCACATTTCTCTGAGTTGCACCAGTTGTTCCCGTTCAGCTTCCTCAAAAGTTTGGCTCACAAGAAGCCAGCGTGGCCTTCCCGTGCCTGCCGCGTGGCACCGCTGAGCGTCGGGCCCATGGGTCCGGGTGAGGCCCAGCCTGGGAAGGGCTGTCGGGCTGCTTTCCCGGAAGCCTGCAGTGCACAGACAGGTCTCGCTCATCCCCCTGGGGCAGCAGTCCCGCCACGGCCACGGTCGTGAGCCGACTGCCAAGGGTCAGAGCAGGGCCAGACCCCGGCAGGGCAGGCGGCGGAGGCAGCGCTCAGGTCCCCAAGTGCTAACCAAAGCCACGTGAAGCTGCTTTTGGTGCATATTAATTCAGCCCTCAGGACGATGTGGGTTGATTTTTATAGAGGATGTGAAACTGGCTGGTCCAAAAGACGGGTTTTGATTGGATCTTTTCAAGCACTCATTTTATTTGATTCTGTGAGTAGAAACCTCTCCGTACTTGGGGAGTTTTTCCTCCTGTTTTCAGAAGCCCACGGGCCATCTGCAGAGCAGGTATTCACCAGCGGGAGAGGGAGGGGCAGAAGGGGAAAGAATAGTGAAAGAAGAGGGACTTCTGCTTCCTCCTGAGACATCCGCTGCAAGACCGAAACAGATGTGTGGCCACACCTATCCTGGCCCTCGCTTTCCTCACTCCTTGTTCTTTCTTTTTTTTGAGGCAGGGTCTTGCTGTACAGTTGAGGCTGGCCTTGAGCCCACTTTGTAGCCCAGGTTGGTCTTGCACTTGCTAGGATTCTCCTGTCTCAGCCTCCCGAGTGCTGGGTTTAGAGGTGGGTGCCATCACGCCCAGCGTAATTCCTTTTAAGGAATTTTTTTCGGAATCCAGGGCCTTTGCAGTGAGCTTCATCCCCAGCCGTTTTTATTTTTTACTTTGAGACAGGGTCCTGCTAAGTGCCAAGGCTGAGTACAGAGCTGTGATCCTCTGATCCTCCTGCCTTGGCCTCCCGAGCAGCGGGATAGCAGATGTGCCCTGCCAAGCCCAGCTCCTCGTGAGTGATGCAAACCTACACTGTGATCACAGAACAGATGGGCAGCGGGGTTCCCGGGCAGGACTCAGAGGGAAGGTGGACGGAGGTGAGTGCAGTGGACAGGACCTGAGGTGCAGAGCAGCAGACCACAGCCTGTGACCGTAAGGATTCCCAGCCCACTGGGAAGGGGGGAACTGCTCCGTAAGTCCTGTTGGAAGGACCAGCTGCATGTGGGGGATGCAGGCTTCATGCTTTATACTGACAAATTACAGGTGCATAAATATTGGAATGAAGAAATCAACAATATGAAAGCTCAGGCAAAAAACTGACATAAAATCTTTGAGGGGAATTTTTTTTAAAGGCTAACACTTAAAAAAACTATTGAAAAAGTTGACTACTTGAAGACTTAAAACAATGTATGTAAAAATAATCAGAAAAAAAACAATTATCGGGCTGGGGATATAGCTCAGTGGCACAGCACCTATCTGGCAAGTACGAGGCCATGAGTTTGATCCCTGGTACCAAAATAAATAATCATACCCAACTGCAGGAAAAAAATCCTGAATATGTTGTTCACACAACCAAGGTAATAGCCTTATTTGTGCAGAGTTGGTTAGAATGTCATGAAAAGGTCTGAAATCATACACGACACTGGCATGGGAATGGCCGAGCCCTTCGGAGGAGAGCTGGTGTTGGCCCCCTGAGCAGGAGTCCCTCTGGTGACTGTCCCTTGACTTTCCTTATTTAATCCATGGTGCCTTGGGACAAGGGGACTGGTTACACCCCAGGCCCAGAAGTGAACATGTGACCTCCATCTGTCCAATCAGCAACATCTCATCTGTGGTGCTACACTGATTGGTTCAGAGTTGGACACTCCAGAAGTGAACATGTGACCTCCATCTGTCCAATCAGCAGCTTCTCATCTGTGGTGCTACCTACACTGATTGGTTCAGAGTTGGACACTCCAGAAGTGGACATGTGACCTCCATCTGTCCAAACAGCACGTCCCATCTGTGGTGCTACACTGATTGGTTCAGAGATGGACACCCACACAGCAGGTTAGTGAAAGCTATAGCCAGGACTTTTCTGCATGAGCGAGGTTGGGGTCAAGGCTGTGTGGTCAGCAGCATCCCCTCAGTGGAGCTGCAGAGACTGCTGCAGGGGTGGGTGTATCCAAGTTGGTGAGCGCTACACCCAGGATTGACTCTGGAATGCTGGGGGAGGAGATTTGCCCTCCTAACAAGCTGAGTGGGGTTTTGTTTCTGCCACTGTGGCAGCTGCTGCTATTGTGGTTTTGTTTTGAGCTTAGTGTTATGAAGCTGGAGGCCTGGCTTTGTCAGGGGTCATTTTGTGGAACTCAGATATTAAACAGTGCTGAAGAAGGTAGAGATGAGGGAAAGAAGGTTTTTAACAAATAGTTTATGACTGGGTGTGGTGGCACACACTTGTGATGTTAGCACTCAGGAGGCTGAGGCAGGAGGATCACCTTCAGTTTGAGGCCAGCCTCGGCTACATGGTAAGTTCATTACTATGTAGCAAGACTGTGCCTCAAAACAAAGCAAAACAAGACAAAATGCAAAAAGATAACTTATAGGTCTTGGTTCTAGTCATAGCTAAAAGTAGCTTCTCAGTAACATTTCAATCATGAATTCATAAATTCTCTTTTTGAGCAGATGTGACTGATTTGTAACTGGAACAGTCCCAGGCAAGCCAAGGGATGCTGTAGATACATATGCATACAATGACAAAATTATACAAATGCCTTTGATGAAAAAAATCAAATTACTCCAGTAATTCTATTGCATTTATTTTTTATTTTTTTGAGACAGGTTTGCTGCGTAGCCCAGGCTAGCCTCCAACGCATACGCATCCTCCTGCCTCAGCCTCCTGAATGTCAGGATGACAGGAACACACCACCATGCCTGGCTACACCAGTAATTTTAAAATCCAAAGTGGGGACACGTTTGGTCACTTGACCTGAAGGGTAGCTGGCACTGGTGGTGTTTGGGAAATGAGTGTGCTCGCAGAAGGCGACCAGGAAGGTCAGTCCACGTGGCTTCTGCAGAGCCGGCTGGCCGCCGCCTACCAGGCATTGTGGTTGACACTGTGTGCTTCTACCCGGAGAAGCAAGGCAGGCGGGCCGTCCTCCCACTGCACAGGTTCTACATGCTGCGCCCACGTGGCCATGAGAAGCGCTGAGCTCCGGACACAGTGTGGTCACGCTAGCTGGGCTTTGGGCAACGGGCCTGAGAGCTTTGGAGCGGGCACGTTCGAAGCAGACTCACTTGTTACACAGCGACAGAACCCTAACAGGGCCATCTGTCACGAGTGCTTTCCCACCCACTGCCCTAATCTGCAGTGTCGTGTGAGCACCTGCTTGGGGTCCTGATTAGAGGTGCTGTCACCCACTCCTCACTGACACTCATGGAGCTGGGTGGCTCTGCTTCAGCCATTCCACAGGGAGCACAGTGCGAGGAAACGGGAACCTCAGGTTGGCCATGAGGGTGACACATCAGCACCTCACGGCCTGATCTGCATCGCTTAGAGCCAACAGAAGGGAGAAGGAGATGCCACAGCCAGCTCTGCACATCAGCACATCGACATGAGATGGCTCAATAAGGCTGAGCAGACACTCAGCCACCCAGATGCCACCTACGCCAGCGCTGCTGTGACTGAGAGTCCAGAAACAACCAGGTGCCCAAACTGTAGGGCCACACCCGTCTTCCTCTGGTGGGTGTCTTAGTCTCCCTCTCTCTCTCTCTCTCTCTCTCTCTCTCTCTCTCTCTCTCTCTCTCTCACACACACACACACACACACACAAGTCCGCAGCCCTTCGGGAAGGAATAGCGGCATGAAGACTAAACCTCAGGGAGAGCCGCAGGCATGTGGCACCTGCCCCCCTCCTCGCTGCTGCCCAGGGAATGCAGACGCCAAGGGTGGATGTGGTCATCGAGCTGCCCCCAGCACTAGCCCGCCCAAGCCCGCGGTGCCCCCTTGAAAATGCCCTCAGCCTCATGCACAGTGGATCCTAAAGTTTCATTTTTCCTGGTGCAGGAGCTAGGAGAATCATCTGAGCAAATGCTGTGATGGAAGGAAAGACAGGTTCTGCTCTCTGTGTGTGTAAGGCCCTGGTGTTAGAAGCGTCTGGAGAAGTCACATTGGGGTGCAGAGGGTGCTTCCTGCCACCCCCACCCCGCTGTAATTGTCTCTGCATATCCCACTGTAACCTTGTATCTGCATATCCCACTGTCACGCCATTGCCTTCCCCTGTATGAGGGCTGTGTGGGAGAACCATAGAACACTTCATCAGAGCGGGCTAATTAACTGCAATAGTGTTTATGGTTCTCCCCATGTTACCAGTGAACAAGCTGCAGCAGTGAACAGGTAAAGTAATGAGTCCCAAAAGATACGGCAGTGCACTCTCACCTGATTGAGCAGGTGTGTTCCGGAAAAATCCAGAGCGATGTCAGCCCAGCAAAACCTTTTGCTGTAACAGCCCTGACTCCTATTAAAAGTCAGGAATGTGCTGGGTGTGGTGGCGCATGCCTATAGCCCCATACCCAGGAGGCCGAGGCAGGAGGACTGCAGTGGGTTTGAGGATAGCCCGAGCTACATAGTGAGACCCTGTTTGAAAGCAAACAGTTCCTCTGGTTCCTTCTCTGCAGACACAGAAGACTGGCACCAGAGATATTCCTGTCTCAGCCTTCTCAGTGCTGGGATTCCAGGCAGGCCTCACCATAGCCCACCTGAAAATAGGATATTTCAGTGTAGGGTTTGGGGGAGCTCAGCCCATGCTGGCTTGCCCCTGTGGCCTGCACCCATGGTGGGCAGCAAAGCCCTTCATCCTGTGGCCAGGAGAAAGGCAGAAGGGCCCCACTGTCACCTTCAAGGGCTCACCCTAGTGACCTGCAGGTTTCCTGGTAGGCCACTCCTAAAAGACATACTGCCCCCTAAAAGTGCCATGCTGGGCCCCAAGCCTTCACCAGGGGCCCTTCAGGGGACCTCACCATGCAGCCACAGTGACCCCAAGGCTCATTTTCTGCATGGGCTCACATGGCGGTGCATCCTTGGGCAGCGCCCCTGTGCCCCAGCCCACGTCAGACACTGCTCTGCAGGACGGTCACACTTGCAGACTGGCTGGCTTTTAAGAGCGAAGACTAACTTTGTCACCAACATCCTGTCAGATTCTTAATTCTTTAGAAAGTTTCCATTGATGAATTATGAATTTTAACTATGTTCTTATATTATTCAGTGTGTAGTTAACAGGCCCATAAAGTATCAGTAAGATACAGGATTAAATTCTTAATATGTGTTGCGCACTTAGAGTGGACAGCAGCATTTTCACATCAGCTGTGTACTTGTTTATAAAACTTAAAACAGCAGAGATCAATTCTATAGGAACCATAGTGCAAATACCAATAGAATGCTACCACGGAAATAAGCTTCGTTTCAGCTGCCACGCGGAAGGCTGTCTTCACACGTGACAATTGCGTGTTCCATGCGCACGTCTAGCTTATCCTGGCAGCGTGTGTGCTTAGCTTCCCTTTCTTATGTGGCATTCTTGTCACCTCCACATCTTTTCAGGAGCTGCCTGCTACACTGTACAGCATGGATTTGGCAGGACAATAAGATGTCAACAAAGCATCAAATGCTATGAATGCTCAGAACAGACACTGACATTTCCCATCCGCTGTGCACTTGCTTACAAAACCTGAAAGATAACATCAGAAACAGAAAGCTGTGTGAAGCAGAGTGTGAGCACAAGCTAAAGTCTACCCCAGAGATAAGCTTGGCCCTCATGCATGACGGCTGCATGTCCCATGCACACGTGTGGCTTACCCTGATTGCACATATGTTCCGCTGCCCTGTATGTTCTCGTAGGGCACAGCTGACATCTTTTTGCTTTCCTGCTGTCACAGTAGGTCTCTGATATGCTGTGCCTGCCTGTTCACCTGTCAGCTCACCAGTGTGCTCCACTATTTTTTTCCACATAGTTCCGTGGGCAGAAAAAGTTTGTTTGTCCTCTGCTGTAAATGATCTCTTAAGTGCTTCAGTCCCAGTCCTCTAGGAAAATTTCTCTATGATATTTTACACTTGTGGCTTTCATTGTAAACTATCTATTTATGCCACACGTTTAGGATCAAGTAAAGCACAGCCATTGGCCAGCGCTTTGTGCTTCACATGACATCATAGTTGCTGCATAATTCATCAACTACATCTACTCTGCCTTTGGTTTTGTTGTAGAAAGTCTCCATCTCAGGCCTCCGGTTCATCAAGGTTTCCCTATCAATATTTCCACCGTGGCAACACGTTGACATCAGCAGTACCAGTTTGTTTGTCTTTGCCATACAAGAAGCCGATGTTACACCTCTCCAAAATCCAAAGATTATACTATACAATTCTCTTTTTTTAAAATCATGACATTTCAGTTGGAATTTCTGCTTTGTTCCTGTGTACAGTTCCTGTACTGGTCAACCTGTGCTCAGTTAGCAACTGTGACATCCCCCGGAGCCCCATAAACCAACCATCAAATGTCACACTCTGATTAGTTTGGGAGATGGGAGTGGCGCCATCGTCAGCGTATGACCACACAAATAAGGACTGGGGCTGAGCTCCAGCATAAATGTCTCCATTCAAAGCCTAGTACGTCTTCGCAGCTACAAGGACACACATTTTTATGCCATGTTTTGATCCATCGCTTTTCCATAAATCTTTCCCATTCCTTCAGTCACCATGAGAAATCTGTGCTAAGCACAGCAGCGCTGTGGGTGCTTTCAGCCCAGCTAGTGAGGCGTCTTAATAAAGACCCTGTAAATACAGCTACTGCCACCTACAGGACATTTTAGCTGCATCTCGGCCTTTGTGTATTTCACAGCCTCTTGTAGCATTTCACTGTCACAAATTCCAACACTGAACAGCAGTGCCGGTGTTTTGCCCAGCGCCTTCACCTCTGCCAAGCCCTCCGCGAAATTTTCCCACCTAGTTCTCACATTGCGTGGCTCCGTTTGGTGGCCTGATCATTTTGCAACATTTTAACTCATCAGGTATGGACCCACATGGCTGCTCTCTTCTGCATCTGAATCCGAATCCCCCCGCCGTGTCTATATCACTGGATTCTCCTTCCATGTCACTGTCACAGGAACTTGGGCTCACACGGCCCCTGTCAGTCATCACTGTCTCATCATTGTCATCCACCCCCACCGCTAATCATCTTCATCCAGGCATCAGTAACCTGATGACTCACTTTTGGCCTCCTCCAAAAATTTCAAATCTGATTTTTCATGTGCCATTGTACTGAATCAGGCTACTTTTACCAAAAAAAGTCAAAACTTTTTAAAAACATACATATCCTCGAGTGGTGTGGGTCTGTGGGGCCCTCTGTGATGCTCGGGTAAACACATGCAAAACCAGTTAGCTGGCACTTAAGGGTGGGGCCAATCCTGTTTTGACACTTTTGCAGGCATGCACACGAGTGGGAAAACACACAGACTGCTTCCTGTGTCCCGCAGGGAAATTTACTGAGATGCACAGTGGCCACTATGACTGCAAGGCTAAAATACAAGTTTGCAGTAGAAGAGTAAGGAATGGGTCTGCTGGACCCAGGCTCATGCCCCGAGGTAAGGACTGGGCTGCCTGACAGTAGCTGGCGGCCAGCAGAGGATGTGGGGGACAGCAGGACTCTAGAGGCTGTGTGGGGAGAGAAGGACCTGAATCTGTTTGCACAATGGAAAACCCTCGTGCCTCCAATGCTTCCGGGAGTCGGGGCCACCAGGACGTCCGAGCTGCAGGCCTGTCCCTGGGCAGCTGACTGCAGAGCAGGGCTGTGGAGGTGCATGGGAGAGTTTGAGCGCCTCCCGTCCTCAGAGCTGCTCTGAGGGTGTCTGTGGGGTGAGATGAGCCCTAACAGTGCATGCTGGACCCCACCGTGGGGTCCTCCTACTTTTCTCCCTGATTGCCCAAGTGTGCTCAGGGCTCTGCCGATACCTGGGTCCCCTGCTGACCTCTCCCTGCCTGTGCCCTCCTGCAGCCTGTGCGCCCTTCTCTGCTGTCTCAGGATCCTGGGGCTAGAGAAGCCTGTCCCCTGGGTGCTGGAACAGCCCAGGGCATCCTGAGTGCAGAGTCCGGGCAGCTTGTGCATAATGGGGCCAGGGTGCCCTGGTCCTAGTCCTAGAGGGCTGGACTGAGGGATCCGCTGGTCCCTGTGGGAGGTGACCTGACACTGCCACCACAGCCTAGGTGGAAGCCTGGTCATGGCCATCGCTGGCCTTCTGGGGAGGCCACGCAGGGCCACCCGTGATCCTGGCCCCCCACACTGGCAGGCCTACCTGAGACCCCAGGCTCAAGGTT
>PVLA01011293.1:0-19351 GCA_004027455.1 Hydrochoerus hydrochaeris
CCTCCCTTCCTCCCTCCCTCCCTCCTTTCTTCCCCTAACCCGCTTGCTTTTTCTTTCTTTCCACAGTCCTGGAAATCGAACCCGGGACCTCACCAGGCTGAGCCTGCTCTCCCCAGGCCTTTGGGCGCTCCATCAGCTGTGGGAGCGCCCCATCCTCGCCGCGCTGGCTGAGTTCAGCTGCTGCTCTGGCCCTGGGGCCCCGCAGCTGTCCGATTCCATTGTGCCGGTTTGTGTGTGAAGAACATCACCTCCTCTGCCTGTGTTCCCGGTTTTAACCAACTCTTCCTTCTGCCAATTAACAGCATTTAACCCCCATGGCAGTTAAATCCCTTTAAATCACAAAGTGTGATCTCAAGTTTGCTCTGCTGGATTCTCTCAAGTGTGACAGCATGGGATGGGCTGGTTCACCGGCAGAGGAGCAAGGCATGTGCGTGTGTAGGTCCTGGGGATTAAGCTCGGCACTTTCACACTGAGCCACACCCCAGCCCTTTCTATCCTTTATGTTGACAGGGGACCAGGCTGTCCCCTGGGCCTCAGGCTGCGGCGCGGTTGTGCAGAGTTCCGGGTGATGACAGCCCGGCATGTGCAGTGCAGGGGGGCTCAGTGCTGCCTGTGGCTCAGGCCTGGACCCCCACATCCATGACTGCTGCCACGGGGCCCAGGCAAATCAGACCTGCCTGGGGACAGGGCCAGTCCTGACGGGGAGGTCAGGACTGTCCTGACAAAGCCCAATGTGGTGGGCATACCTGTCACCCAGCACTCTGGGAGGCTGAGGCAGGAGGATGACAAGTTTTAGCTCAGCTGGGACAACTTAGCAACTTAGTGAGACCCTGTCTCAAAAAGTAAAGAGCTGCTGAGTGCAGCTCAGTGAACAGGCCCCTGCTTCCCTCCCCAGCGCTGCCAGCCGAGAAAGAAAGTCCCTGGAGTGCAGAAAGGGGAGCCCCTGCTGCTCCTCGGGGCGGGCCTTAGGCTCCTGCTGCCCAAGCAGCGTCCCTTGGCTACGGCCATCCTGTGCTGTCCCCGCACCGCCTCGGCCTGTGCCCTGCTGCTCCCCTGGAGGACTTTGCTAAGCATCTCCAGCTGTCGCTTGTCTCCTCTTCCTGATGACAGACAGCTCCCTATATCCGTCACTGGCGCATCTCTGGACACACTGTCATCCGGCCCATCGGGTGCCAGTTCCAGCTGCTCTGTGTGGCCGCCCAGGTGGCTGGAGGCTGAGTGACCCCTCAGCTCCCACAGCCCTGGCCCCCCGTCAGCCCCAGCCGCTCAGGGACCGGCAGACTTGTGCTTCCCACTGTCCCACGGAACATCTGCCCGGAAGCCACCTTCCTTCCGGCCTCTGCAGCCCATGCTGTCCTGGGCCCCCTCGCCAGGTGGCACCAGCACCTGTGCCCTGGGCAGCTGCCCTCAGCCCCGCCCCCTGCCGTCCTCACTGGCCCAGGACACTGTGCCGCCCCGCTCTCTGCGCTCTGTCACTGCCTCTCTGGTGGCCTCCTCCCTCTGGAAGATGCCGAGGTCCTGTCACTTAGCGGCCCAGACTCACTGCCTGCACGCAGCCCCTGACTTGCAGGCCGGCCACCCCTCCTCTGTGGCTCCCTCGTGGCCTCCCCCGTCCCCAGCCAGGCCCTGGCCTCCTCCTGGTCCTGACGCAGCCCTCCTGGGCATACGTGACCCTCTTGCCTGGAGTCTGTCAGTGGACAAGGCCCCCATTTGCTCGGTGCTGCTCTCCCAGTGACAATGTTCCGAGCTTGTCCAGGGCACATGTGTCTCGTCAGCTGGAGGTGGTGTGATTTCTAATCTGAAACGAGGAGGTCTCTCTGTCTAGTCCAGGATGGCCTCAAACTTATGGTCTTCCTGCCTCAGCCTCCAGAGGACTGGGGTCACACACCCTGTGGATAAATGATCTTTAAGGGCACTGGGCGCTCCGGTTCTGTCGGTTCTGTCCCTTGTGTTCTCAGCTCTCTGGGGCCAGCCTTCCTCCCGCCCTCCTCCTATGGCCACCTAAGTCTCCCGTCCGCCAGGCCCAGGCAGGCACTGGGGATGCTGAGGGTGACAGGAAGCGGGTTCTGTGGCCCAGGAGCTGCAGCAGCAGCTGTGGTGTGGGCGGCAGGGACCACGAATCTTCTCACCCAGACGCCGAGTGCCCATCCCCCTCCAAGCCCACCAGCTGGTGCTACGGCTGCCTCAGTTTACCCATCATGATTGTGTGCCTTTTCCAGCTGCTCTGCAGGCCCCTGCCTCACTGCTGGGCACCTCTGGTCACCACTGGGAGCTCCAAGACCTGGTCACTCAGAAGAGTGAGCCCAGAAGGAGTCCGAGGAAGGGGTTGTCGACATCACACGGCCCTAGGCGTCTGGCATGACCTCAGGTGCGGCCCTTGCCCAGCGAAGTGGCCCATCTGGCCCTCAGGAGCTCAGGTCTCATGCCAGGCTTCCTCCCTGGGACACGGGACACAGGTTGTGATCCTGAAGGACTTCGTCAGGGGCGGCTCCGAGATGTGGACAGGCCTGAGGGCTGAGTGCGTGGCTGGGGGCTGCATGGGAGGCGGTGTCTCCTCGGGGTCCCCTCAGGGTCCCTGAGCCCGTGCCGAGGCTGCCTCTGTCCTCTCCCCCATACTGAGACTCGGTTTCCCACTGCAGACACGCGGAGGCCACACTTCCGTCTCTGAAGGTCAGGCTCTGCTCTCCAGGACCTCAGCATTAAAAATGCAAATGAGTGCCATTTCAATGCAGCCCTGGCCAGGCCTGGGCTTTCCAGGCATCCCAGACCACAGGGGCTGCGGCTTCCTGCCCAGAGCTGGCCCGGCTCAGCAGGGGAGGCAAGGGAACTCGAAGTCACCCAGGGTGGTGGTGCTGCTCCAGACCCTGCTGATGAGTGGATTTGCATTCCCTGGGGGCAGGGATCCGTGGTCGTGCCTTGTCCTTGGGGCCCCCAGTCCAGCCCAGTGCCCACCTCAGAGGATGAGCTCAGGGAGTAGCTCCGGAGCCATTCATGAGTTCTCAGTCCCCTTTGGGACATCTCTGCGCTCCCCGAGAGTTCCAGACGTCACACCTGGCCTTCACACTGGTTCAGATCAGACACACTGGGGATAAATCCTTTTTCACCCGGAAGGCTGGGAAGAAATGCAGACAGACACGCGCCTTCCAGGGGCTCTGAAGCAAGTGGGGTGTGGAAGTGCGCCCCGCAGGGCAGGCTTGGAAGAGGGGCAAAGAGGCAGCCAGAGGTGGCCTGGTCCCTGGGGCCCCTCCCCCAGCACCATCTGGTTGGGGGGATGTGATTGTGCCCGGGGCCGAATATGGGTGGGACTGTTAGGAAGTCTGGGATGTCTCAGAACCAGTGCTTACTGAGAGTTCGGGGTGCATGCATTTTCTCTATTTTCAGGAGGCAAAAACCACATCTCAACTTGAACAGAGAATTAATTCATGGAAAGGATTAATTAAATACAAAGTTATCAACCAGGCATCTGGATGGGTAAAATGAGCCAAATTAGTCCATCTGCATTGCTCTAACAAAATGCCATAATCAGGCGGCTTAGAGACCACAAAAATTGCTTCTCACGTTTCCTGAGGCCAGAAGGGGTCAGGCAGGGCCTCGTGGAGCCCAGCCCTGCTGTGACGGACTGTTACGTTACACCTAGCTGTACCCCAAAGCTACAGCCCCATCAGCGGGGTTTTACAGAGGTGGCTGGGTCCAAGGTGTGTGGATGTGGATTAAGGGTGTGATACTGGGATTAAGGGTGCATGACACTAAATTAGTCCACCGGTGGAATTAGCATAGCTCTGGCTGTGGCCAGCCTCCCACTCCGGGTATAGCTGGCACCCCCTAAATGCTTGTAGCCTGGATGGGACAGAAGGGAAAAGCAGGCTTGTAGTTGTTGCTGCTGCCTCTTGCCTGCCCTGCCCTGGACTGTTTCTCCTCTGCGACGCCCCTCTGCCATGTCGCCCTGCCTTGGACCCAGCCAGCTAAGGACTGAAACCTCCACAAACTGTGAGCCAACGTAAACTTTTGCTTTGGCTTGTGGGTGTTGGGTATTTTGTCTTAGAACAAGAAAAGTAACTAAGACAGACACTAATCCTGTTCATGAGACATGAGCCCTTGGGACCTAATCATCCCCACACCCACCTCTTAACACCCTGCAACTTTCAGGTTAGGAACATGAACCTGGGGGCTCGAGCATTCAGAGCTCACTGGGATCAGACTGGACTGCAGGAGCAGCCACCGCCCGGGGTGAGGCCCCAGGGAGACAGTGCATTATTAAAGGTGGGGCTCTGAGGGACGGAGGCTGAGCCTCCCAGGCAGGGACCTGGCAGGCTGTAGCTAAGCCACGTGAGGCAAAGCGCTGGCTGTTGGCACTGGGAAACCCGCACCCCGGCCAGAGTTCAAGGGCTGTGCTGGGCAAGCTTGTGGAGAGGAGCCAGGAAGGAGCATGTCCAGGCCCAGAGCCTGGGGGCAGAGGCCGAGCAGAGCGGTTTGCAGAGACCCGGTGGGCCCTGCAGTGTGGAGACTGCTGCTGCCCATGGTGCAGAAGAAGAAACTGGAGTCTGGAGAGCCGCGGCTCGGTGGGAAGAAAGTCCAGGCGCAGAACCCCCTGGGAAGCCAGGGCCACCTGCTTGCAGTGGCCGCGCTCTTCCAATAGGGGGCAGCACAGATCGGAAGTCTCCGGTCAGATTGGCAGGGGATGGGGCAGGCGGGTCACCTGTGGAGCAACGGTAGGGGCGGGGGTCCTCACAAAGTCTCTCCCTGCAGCACTGCGGGGGCCCTACTGTGATCAGCCCTGCACTGACTCACCGCTTCGCCACAGACCCTGTCGACCACGCAGGACAATGCTTGTCTTGTTTGCAAGGAGAGAAACTATCTTACTTCATAACTCTGAGAAGGCTGAGATCTTTGCTTTTGGCATAAAATTAGCCCCCTGATAAACTCGTCTCCTTCCAGATGCCCCGAGCAGCCTCCCCCATCTTGAACTGACACACAAGTGCTTGCAGAACAAGGTGCCCACTCCTGGATGGTTCTCCTGGTCTATTCCCCAGGATATGTGGGCTCCCAAGGTTGAGATGTGCCACAGGGCTTTGCCTGGCACATGCATTCTCAGTGACAGACAACCACTTCTCCTCCCCTCCTTCCTCCTCCTCCTCCTCGTCTACTTCTTCAGTACTGAGAATCGAACTCAGGACCTTCCACTTGCCAGGCAGGTGCTTATGCTGCTGAGCTATATCCCTGATCCAACAACGACTTTAAGACTTGTTTCCTTCCTGTCCTAGTCACTTTCTTTGTCACTCAGACAAAATACCCAATATCCTCAGCTTAATGGGTGAACAATTTGTTTCAGCTCATAGTTTGTGGAGCCAAGGCTGCAAAGTGAGGTGGTATGGCCAGGGGCACAGCGGAGAAACAGCAGCTCACATCATGGCAGTGGGGAGGTGGAGAGGCAAGAGAGCAGCTGGGGGATGGAGAGCAATCACACTAGAGCAGGACGAAATCCAGCAGGGAAAACATTAACTCTCACTCCATGCTAGTGCCCGGGACAAGCTGTGATGAACTCCAGAGGGCTTGGGAGCCCACATCTACAGTGCTGGCAGTGATTACAGCCTTCATGGCTTCTCTCTGGGCTGGCTTTGCTTATGTCTTGTACTTCCCTCACTTAATCCATGTTCCTCAGACAATCAAATCTCCAGCCTTCTGGGGTCTCCACTATACCTTTGGCTTCACACTCACAGCTCCACACACTGCCCTCTCAGGGGACACACTGCCTGGTCTCCCAGGACTTCTTCTGAAATCCTGGGAAACCATCCTGACCCCACAGCTTTTGCATTCTGCTTGTACCTAAAACCAGATACCAAGACCTGCCAGCAACAGGAGCAGTAGCCAGGACCCCTTGTGTCATGGCTGTAGAGGTCTCTGAGCATCTAGATGGCTGAGCACTGTGAACTGAATTCCAGGGACCAAATTTCCTAGGCAGCTGTTTGTGAGCAGAGTGGCCCAGGGCTTTCCTTCTTAGATCATTCATTTTTATAGTTTTGAACCTGTGGAGGGTGGGGCCTTGTTTGTTCTTCACATGGCCTCAAGGGATTTTTCTCACTGTCCTGCTGTAAAGTACTTGGCTTCTTTTTAGTGTTAATCTTTTCAGGAACCAAGCTTCTCTGATGCAACTTTGCCAGGCTTTCTTTTTTGGGGAAACTGAAATCTTTTTAAATGGACTTTTTGCTCTTGATTTTCAGTATAAACTTGGCTAAAAGCAGCAAGTAGTATCTAGGCCTCATCCTGAATGTTGGGCTGCCTTGAAATTTCTTTCTCCAGGTTAATTAGTCTGCTGCTGTGCTTAATCTTTGGGACGTGAGCAAAATATAGACAAATTTTCTGCCAGGGCATAATACACATGCAAGACCTGAGTCCCACCGCCAGTAGAGATCTTCTCAACTCTACAGCACAGTCTTTTTCTGACTGTTATTCTCAGCATTCTGGTCTCCTGAGTTCCAACCAGATCCAGAGCTCAGCTCACCTTCTAGCATTCTACTGCTGCTTCTCCAGGTAGCATCTGAAAGCCAAGCTCCTCCCTGAACCAGTTTCAAATGTCTCCGCACCGCATGCTGAGGTACAGTCACAGTGACAACCCCACTCTTGGTACCAAATGCATCTCAGTTACTTTCCTCATCACTGGGACAAAATGCCCAACACCAACATCTTAAGGAAGGAGAGGTCCATAGTCAGCTGGCCCCAAGGCAGAACAGCAGGGCAGAGGGGCATGAGGAGGAAAAGCTGCTCACAACATGGTGTGAGGAAGCAGAGAAAGAAGGGAGGAGCTGAGGAGGAAGATCAACCCTTTCAGCCTACACCCCAAGACCTGTCTCCTCCCCACACTAAGCTGGCCATTCCACCCCTGCCATCCAATCCCCTCCCCCACCCCCACCTGTGATGTCATGAAGCTTTGGGGGGACGTGGAGGTAGAAATTGTCACACTCCAGAAGCCCCAAACCTCAGGCCACAGTCCTGGGTTCCCTGAATCTCAGGCCACAGCCCTGGGTTCCTTTTCTGACTTCAGTGCTCCTGATGATGTTGAAAACTCCCAGACAAACAAACCCCCAGGCTCAGCCCTGTGCTGGAGGCGCGCATAGAGCCACCCTGCTCAGACTTTCCAAAGGCTGCCTGCCCTCTCTTGGTAGAGTCTGGGGTCCTCCAGCCTTGGGGTCACCTCTCCCGGTCCTCTTCTGTCCCCTCCTCCACCACCTTCCTTTCCTCTCTTCAGCTACTAGCCTCTTTCAGGTTCCAGAGCTGCAGCACCCCTCCTGCTTCTCCCTCCACCGGGCACCCCCAGTGCCCCCCTCCTCGTGCCCCCCCGTCCCTCCTCCTTTTGCCCGCACCCCTCACACACCTGGGTGCTGAGTCACCTCCTCCCTCCTCCGCGAGGTCATTGACCTGCGCGTCACTACGGATGTTCTCAGAGCTGTGGTTCCCTGACTTCCACCACAGGGACTGCATTTTAATGGCCCTGGTGCCATCAGCCTCCTCCACTAGATGCCCGGCTCCTGGCACGCAGCAGGCACTCTGCAAATCAATTTGAGTTAATCAATGTAAAACCTAAACATCTGTGGCAAAAACACTCACAGAGGGTCCTCCAGTGGCTTTGAAGTAGCCTCATCCCAGTGTGTAAGGTCATGTGACAAGGACGGGGTCCCTGGCCCTGTGGCCCCTCCCCTGGACCCTCAGCACCTCACAGAGGGGTCGCTGAGCCTCTGCGAAGCCGCCGGGCCCCAGGGGAGGGAGGACATGATCTAAACTCGCTGCTCCTGCCTGGCCACCCCTGCCCTGCACCTTTTCTCAAGGTCGTCTTTCATAATGTCCCTGGCCATTGCTCACTGTCCCTGTGGACATCAGACCAACATGTGTCGTGAACTGTACCCAAGGAGCCCCGTACCCCAAGCCCCAGACCATTAAATCAAAGGACGGGGCTCCCTTGGCTTCATCCAGCCACGGGACAGAAATTTCCAAAATTGAAAACCCCTCTGAGATGGATCCTTTAGCAAGGCGAAGACATCCGCTGAGTAAACGTCAAGGAAGCCCGGCCTGAGGTGCTTGTCTCTCAGCCCAGTACTCTGGGAGGCTGAGGCAGGAGGACTTCGAGTTTCAGCCCAATCTGAGTAATTGAATAATTCAGTGAGACCCTGTCTCAAAATTAAAACTAAAAAAAAAAGGCCAGGGATGTAATTCAGTGCAAAGGCCCTGGGTAAAATCCTTAGGACTGCCAAAAAACCTTCAAAAAGCCCAATAATATGTCAGGTACCTTTAAAACTTGCGTCGACTGTCTCCACCGTGAGGGTGAGAGCGCCGGGGTCAGGGAGGCCCAGTGGCGGTGGGCGGTGGGCAGCGGGAAGGTGCCTGCATGTGTGACCAGTGAGCAAGGGCTGGGGACGGACGGGTGGGGGGGGAGGACGGATGCTGGGTGCGCACACGCGGTCCGTGGACGGGGCTTGGTGAATGGGGAGTGCGTGGATAAGCGGGTGAATAGATGGAGAAGTTTCTTGACAGACCCGGGAGGAGGCAGAGTGGCCAAAGCACACATTGGTTAATGCTGAGGCCCTCACAGGAGGGTCTGTGTGTCGCTAGGCAGCAGCCAGACCCTGTGTCCAAAAAGGCAATAAATGAATGAATGAATGAATAAATAAATGAATAAAATTTTAAAGAACTAAATCAGTGGTTTGGCGCCAGAGTACCACCCTCAGCTCCGCTGTCTGCTTCCCGTGTGGCCGTGGACCAGTGGCTGAGAGCCCCCTCTCGGCTCCCTCCCTCATGAGGTGGGAGCTGCCCAGCCCACGGCAGTCCGAGCTCCTGATGACACACTGCTGCCTGGAGGAGGCTGACCCTGTCCGTTTCCTCCCTCGGGCCCGGACAGTGCCAGCCGGCCACGGGAACCCCTGCAGGGACTCCAGAGGGTGAAGCGGCCCAGGCCTCACCGAGTGTCTGGGTTGGCCGAGAGTCCCTTCACCCATCTGTCACAGGGCAGGCAGAGCACCCCTACTCTTGGTGGCCTCTGGGCTGCGGCTTCATCTCGGTCCTTCTCCGTCCCCGGGAAGGAAGGTAGGGGTGAAGGACGCAGTATGGAGTGGACGGAGGACCCGGAGCAGCCCATGAGAAGCGACCTTCCGTGAGTCACCCCAGGGAAGGACAGGGAGGAAATGGCTCCTCGGAGAGCGCCAGACCCGGGGCCAGGGGCCATGCAGGGAGAGCCCGCCCTGGACACCCGCGTACCCCAGGACGGGGCCTCAGCTTGAGGGCTGTCGGTCAGCTCTGTTTCCTGGGATGTTTGCAAACCTCTTACTTTCCACTCACTCACGCGCTCCATCGTGCTGGCCTTTGAGGAGGCAGCGGAGCGCAGGTGCCCCTGAGGAGGACCTGGCGGGGCCGAGAAGGTGCCAGTGGCAGCGCCACACCTCTGTCCTGTGTCACTGTGCTTCTGTCCCAGTACCAGGGGTGCGACTGACCACTGTTCAGGCCGGCCAGTCCAGGGGTGCTACTGACTGCTGCTCAGGCCGGGACTCCCGTGACTCGTGGCTCAAGGATGGGGACACTGAGGCTTGGAGAACTGGCCCCTTTCCTGTCACTGAGACGCAGAAGCTAGCCCTGCCCCTTGAAGGAGGAGAGGGTCAGTGAGGCTCACGGTTTTGTTTCCATCCGTGGTCAGCTGCCCGTGGTGGAACCCGCGCAGCAGAGGGCGGGGCGGGGGTGGGGGTGAGGCCCAGCCGGGGCAGCCCGGAGCTGGAGCCCGGAACTCACCTCCAGGTCACACCCCCAGACACCTCCATGGGGCCCCCTCCTGGCCACAGGTGCAGCGCCCCGTCTTCTGCACTCGTGAGAGTTCGGGGGCACTAGGCCTGAACCAGAAGGTGTGGCTGTGCAGGCCGCAGCTGGGCCGCCTGGCCCTGGAGACACACGCTGCCGCCTGGAGGCTGTGCTGCCTGTGCCCGGGCACACGGGGGGCACACAGGAAGCTCCTCGCCAGGCCCGCCCCGCTGCCCCCTCTCTCCCCACATCACCCATCCTGTTTTTCTTCTCGTGTTGCCCCCGACAGGGCCCAGGGAGACACAGGTGTGGGCTCCGCTCTGTCCCTGCCGGTCACGTTGCCATCAGCTTCCCCACCGCAGCCTCCAGGGCTCCCCCAAGACATGACGCCCCCCTCAGGCGTGGAGGACGCTGATTTTGGTCTCTGGGGTCTGTCGTAGTCCCTTTCTTGTCGTTGGAGGTGTACAGCCTGCACCCGCTGTGTAACGGGGGCGCTTTATAGGGGCTCACGTTGTCAGCCCCAGCCCCCTGCACGAGGCAGGAAGGTCTGACGGAGGAAAAGCTGGGAGGTAGCGCAGGAAGGGAGAGCCGGAAGCCGGCCCTTCCAGGCCACGCTGCGTAACCCACCCGTCCCCAGCAGACCCTGCTGGAGCAGCAAGTCCACACCCGCACCCAGCCCAGCTCTTCCCGAGGCCCCAGCTGTGGGCTCACGAGGCTTTGGGGGTGTCTGGCTAGAACCCTAACAGGGCTGTAGCAACGCAGTATAACAAAGCTCTGGTCAGGGAAGGGACCAGGCGTGGGCTTTCCCCTCCAAACTCTCGTGGGTCTTTGTTTCCCTACACCCTGCCAGGCGAGATCGCCTCTGGGCCAGATGAGGAGCCGGGAGGCTTGAGGGTGCCGTGGGCCAGCTCGGTACCCCTGGCCAGCCCTGCTGCCTGTCTCTCCACAGGAGGCTCCGACCAGAGTGCCAGTTGGTTCCCTCTGTTTCCGCTCCAGGCGGGGGACAGTGGGGTCCCGGAACCTGGGCTCCTCCAGGCACAGCTCAGGCTCGGAGCCAGGCCTCTCCTGTCTGTCACCCTGGAGGCCCAAGGTGCCCTGGAAAATCCTTGCCCCAGGAAGTGAGTGAGGCGGCAATCAAGGTGACCAAATGGTGGGGGGACTCCTCAGGAGAGGCTGGCTGTCCCTCCTTCTGGTTTGTCCCACCCCTGCTGCCCCTGGGTGCTGGGAAAAACAGACCAGCCATGGCTAGGTCATCGGGGGCTCCTGCAGAGGGTGATCTGGGGAGAAGACCCCACCTGCTGTGCTGGTGGCAGTGGCCGCCAGAACCTGGGTACACAGCGACAGTTGCAGAGCTGTGAGTGCCAGGATTGGGTGGCGGTGTGCAGGAGGAGGCTGCAGCACAGCCCAGAGGTGGCACAGAGAGGCTGGCAGGAGGGAGGAGGCTGAGGTGGCCAGCAGGGAGCCCGGCAGTTGTGAGGGCTCCGCCGTGTCCCCGCCCTGTGTGCCATGTGCTGTGGGGCTCAAGACCCATCACAGACGTGGCCTTGTCCCTTCTGAAAGGACCGATTCAACAAAAGGCTCTGACCGGGGGTGCATTCCTGGGCAGCCTCCTCTCGCCCACTCCACTGTCCCTGAAGCCGAGCTCAGGCTGCCCTGTGGGTGACTGATGACCTGTGGCCTTCCACCCTCCACCAGGAGCTGGGCCACTGGGATCCCTGCCCTGGGATTTGGACCAAGGAATGCTGGAGGGGGTTGGCGGGCGGAGGCCACAGGAATGCACCGGATTAGCGTTGGCTGGAGGGGAAGAGACTAGGTGTGCGGGGTGGGGGCCGCTCCGGGAGCCAGGGCCAGTGGGGCGGCCGCGGAGACAGCAGTGCGGTCCGGGAGAGCAGCCTCCACCCACAGACTCCCCTCCCTTCCCCAGTGGGGTGGGCAGTGACCTCCCCCCGGGGACACTTCAGGGTCACAGGGGACCAGTGCCCAGTGCTTGATGGCTTTGAGTCATGGTGACATGGAGAAGCTCTGCGACCAAAGCAGAGAGCCTGGCCAGGGTGGTGGTCAGCTGCCTCCTCACATCCGGGCCACGCAGACAGTGGACTCTGGAGGCCCCTGACCCAGAGGGACACCTCCAGCTCCAGCTTCCCGTTCTAAGCCAAGCACCCGGGGGAGGAGCCCTCCTCTCCTGGTGTCCACAGCTCTGCGGTGAGCACAGAGCAGACCCCGTCCTGAGGCTGGGACCTGCCCGGCCCGGCCTTGGGTGCGTCTCCCTCTGGCTCGGTGAGATGTGTGTGTGTGAGAGTGTGTGTGTGTGTGTGTGTGCGCGCCTGTGGTCCTCCAGGGCAGTGGGAGGAGAAACAAGAGGCTGAGGCGTCCTCAGCCTCGTCTTCCAGAGGACTGCTGTGTCCTCCAGGGGCAGCTCCTTCCGGCCACCTCCTGAGCACCACCGGCTCCACCCAGCACAGGCCTCAGATCTGTAGGAGGACGCTGTGGCCTCTCACACACTCGGCCTTGCTGACTGGGCTTATCCAGAGGCCCCTGCCAATGAGCTTCCGGTGGGTGGTCTGGCTGCTTCCTGCCGGCTTCTTTTCTCGTTTCAGTTGTCGCCCCAGCAGGCAGAGCAGCTGCCCCATGTGGCTTTCCAAGGTAGGACTCACAGGTGAGAGCCACCCCACAGGGTCTCACAGGCAAGAGCCACCTCATGGCGTCCTGTTGTGCAGTTGCTCCAATGGCAGGGAGCGAGGGGAAGACGCTGCTGCGGGATCAGAGGAGCAGAGTGGGACGAGGTCATGGGGCTTCCAAGGGCGTGAAGGTCATGATGATGCTGAGACACAAATGGTGACCTGAACACGTGTCCAGACGAACGCACCCATGGAGACCAGGCTACCAGGGGCCTTTCTGAAGCAAGCAAGCCAGGCTCCCACAGGGACAGGCTGTCTTGCTCCTTACACCTGCCACCATGACGTTTCTGCCTTGGAGCCAGCCTACCATGGACTGAACGCTCTGAAACCATAAGCTAATTAAACCTCTCTTCCTTTAAGTCTCAGGCCCCGGTGATGTGAAAGCTGGCTGACAATGTGGGGACTAGCGGTCTCCCAAGGTGGATGCACTTGCTCACACTCCCGGGAGCCAAGGTTATGTGTTCCCTCCGCTCTCATCTCCATTCTTGCGAATATTGCACGTTGTCACGGTCGGCTGTTTCAGAGGATGAGCAGCGACGTCTCATTGAGGCTCAATTGTTATTTCCCTAACGACCTACGTTGAGCAATAGCACCTGATTAATTTTCAATTTATCTTCTTTTACAAAGTATTTGTTGTTACTTTTGCTCATTTTCCAGTTGGATTCTCTCCTACTGCTTTGCTAACTTTATTGATACACTGCATTAGTTTCCCAGAGCAGCTGTAACAAACACAGGCTGGCTGTATTAAGTGGCAGGAAATGTATTGTCTGGCGGCTCTGGAGGCTGGAAGTCGGAGGCCAACGCTGGTTCTTCCTGGAGGCCCTCGCAGGAACCTGCTCCATGCCACTGGCCCAGCTCTGGTGGTTTGTGGACAAGGGCTGGCATCTCTAAGCTCACAGAGGTCTGTCTCCGTTTACAAGGATGCCTTCTGTCCATGTCCCTCTTTATGGGATGCAGTTACGTGGACCAGGCCTGCTGTTCTCCATCGAGATTGGCAAGGTCTTTGTTCCCAAATAAGGTCCCGCTCTGAGGTTCTGGGACCACAGCTTTGGCACATGAGTTTGAGGTGCAGCCAGGCCAGCCCCCAGCGTATGTTTTACAAACTGTTCCTTCAGAGCGCGCTCTGGGGCCACACCCTCCTGGCAGCGCCATGGTAGATTATAGATGCTGGGTGACTCGCATTTTCCCTACTGGGTGCTTCTCACCTGCTCCTGTGGTGCTCAGCTTCCCTTCTTCCTGCTTAACCAGCTGAACAGGAGAAAGCCGTGCTGGGCCAGGCGTGGAGGGAAAGGGCAGATTCTCCTGCGCCCTCCTGGGGGACTTGCTCTCAGGCGTTTGCTGTGGGCACCAACCTGGAGAGGCCGCAGCTCGGACAGGCTGCTGAGCAGCCAGCAGGAACCAGGCGATCAGCTGGCTCTGCACACCCCAGCCGAGGATGCTAGCGACCCCTCGGCTACCTGGAGCAAGGCAGGCCACCAAGCCGAGCCCCTTGTGCCAGAGTCACGCGAAGAGCAACGGTGGCTGCTGAGTCATCGGTGACCGAAAGCTCTCGAAGCAGCAATCTTTCTCTTCAGGGTCAGGGGAAAAAGATGGGCCTGCTGCCCGGGTGTGATGCTATGTTAGTGACCTTTTACCTTTGACCTGTGCCACGCGCCCCATCTCGTGTGTGGTGCCGTGTCACGGTTTTGTGTACTGTGCCCAGTAACGGGCACCTCCGTTCCTATTTTAGGGTTTCTTTGTTAGACCATGTTTGTGGTGTAGGGCGGATCCGGGGAGCCGGGCGTGTGCACGCACATCTTTCCTGGCCCCTTTCCGTTTGAGAAAGAGCCATCTCCCCGTTTCCTGCTATCTGCCTTTTATTTCGCTCTTTGATTTGTTTATACTTTGGGTTTCTCTTGTAACAGACCCAGTGCAATGAGATCTTCTGAGCCGGGGACCACACGCACATCTTTCTGTGCCTGATTTATAAATTAAACTTGACCATAGGCATCTCACAGGCCTAGAGGAAACGCCCTCTTATGAGGTTCCGTGCTCAGAGCCAGGGCGCTGCGGGGCCTGGCAGCTCAGCCCCAGAATGAGGGGAGACACGACAGGCACTGGTGGCTGGTGACACGTGACTAGGGGCCACCACCACCCCAGCACCGCGTCTCTTGGAGACCCAGGGATTCTGTACTCAGGTTTCCGGGGTTTGCTGCTTTCCAGGCTCCTGGGACTACAGAGCAGGCTGAGGGCAAAGCCGCACTGCACGCTTCCCTCCACAGCCCGCCCTGAGGCCATGCGAGGAGCCTGGTGGCTGTGCTCACCTTGCGGGGTACCCCCATGGGGTACCCTCTCTAGGCCCAGGCATGGCTCCTGCCTTCCCAGGCCGCAGGTCCTGTGCCCCAGGCCAGTGCCACTGTGCCTCACTGCACTCAGGAGGAGCGAGTGGTGACAGCTGCCACCCATGACTCAGCTGGCTCAGGACATGGCTTCAGTCTGGGTCATTGGCCCAGCTCTGCTTTCGAGGACATTGTATGGCACGGCCACTTCCTCCCAGAGCCAGCGCTGTCACCACACCCTGCTGCTAGCCCCTGCCTGCCTTGGCTTCAATCCCCAGAAGCGGATAGATAAATTCTGCCGGAGCCAGAGCATGCGAGGGACACGTTTCCCAAGGCCAGGTCCTGGGGTGTCTGGGCTTTGTGTCCAGCTCCAGATGGCCCCGTGTGACCTTGGAGTCGCTGAAGCACCAGAGCAGGAAGTAGTGACCCGCTGAGTCCAACCCCAGGTCTGCAGGCCGGATCCAGCCCACGGACTGACTAGCTGACCGCGCACACAGGCCTGGGCATTTATAAAATGAGTCTTCAACAACCCGAGACCTTCAGGGTCTGGACTCACAGCTCCTGTTACAACATGCCGGCCGCAGGTCCAAGCCACCCCTTCCCTGGACCCCTCACCCTGCAGCTGCTGCGTCCCCAGCCAGCGCCAGGCTCCTCCCTCCGTGACCCTGCCGCCTGCTCCTCCGACCTGAGTGGGACAGAGCCTGTTACATAACCGCCTTTCTGTCAAAGGGCACCCACTCTGTGAGCACACCCTACCTCTGTCGCCACCTCAGACTCGAACCCCTTTGGAGAGGTTTTTCCTGAGCCCCTGGCCCAGGAGGGTGAGGTCTACTGTGGGGCTGCCCCGGCCTGGGAGCAAGGGCAGGAAGCAGAAGCCCCGTTTCTCCTGGGGTTGTTTGAGGTCAGCGAAGAGGGGCGAATCCTTGCAGCTGATAAAAAGCTTCCTCGAAAGGAGCAAGATGGGGGGCTCAGGGCCCTGCAGGACAACGGCGCAGCTCAGGAGAGGCGGGTCGTGCGTGGCCAGCTGCCACTGGCCTCCTGCACCAGACCGAGCTCGGACATGGCCTGGGCAGAGCCGTGGCTGCTGAGGGAGCTGTGCGCGGCTGCCTCTGTGTCCAGCTGTCTGTCCAACCTCCCGACCAGGGGCAGGAAGGTGTAAACAGAGGAGAGGAACATGCCGAGCACGCTGGGGCACCAGGGCAGGAGTTTTCCGGTTTCTGTGCTAAAAGTGTTTCTCCCGAGCCCTGTCCTGGGTGTTTGGAGCTCAGTGAGGCTGCGACCTCCTCTGCCCCGGGGTGGAGGGGGGACCTGGGGCTGTGCCTGAGGCAGTGTGTCCCTAGGGTAGGCCCGGACCCTGTGGCCAAGGTGAAGTTCCTGGAGACCCTGCCCTCCACTGCCCACCGCCCCACCGTGTGCCCCGTCTGCCCTGGGGTCCCAGTGCATGGATCAGGGAGCCCTGTGCTCGGGGAGGGGCAGAGTATAGGTATCCTCAGCAGGAGGTGCCACCCTGGCCATGTGGACCCTGTGTCGCTGTGGGCTGGGGCGCAGCTCACGGGGACCAGAGCCCAGCCTGTGGTCTCCCCAGCACAGAACCACCCTGCCTGTCTGGGTGTGGGGTCAGAGCTCGAAACCCAGCCTTCATCTCATGCCTCCTCTGCTTAGGAGCCCTTGGTGGTTTCCTGCTCTGCAGAGTAAAATAAGCTCACTCATGACCCTGCCTCCCTGCACCCCACCACCCTGCTTTCTGGCTAGGGGTCCGATCATTGCTGCATCTCAGACTCATCTTCCTGGAGAACTCTTACTTATCCTTCAAAGCCCTCTTGGCCACGCCCCTCTAGCACCCGGTCTTGTATAGATCTCCACTCCCCTGTTAGACTGGGTTCCTTAAAGGAAATCACCCCTGAGTCTGCAGATCCTCACCTTGGCTTGGGAGAGCATTTCAGATGGGATGGGGTGGCATGTGCCCTCTCCCTCATGCCAGACCCTGGGCCCCTTGATTGCCCCTCGAGGCTGGTGGAAGTGACTGGGCAATGTGCCCCGGTGGAAGGGGAGCCTGGTGCTGGCCCTGGGGTCTCCGGGGCCCACGCACGCCCTGTCTAGGGGTGGCTGATACCGGGGCTAGGCCTGACCTTGTGCCGTGGGCTCCCCGCCCAAGAAGGAAACCCAGAGCGACACTGCTCCCTGGTCCTGCCCACGAGCCCAGGCCCGGTCTGCCTTTGAATCTTACCGAATCCAGGGTGTGGGTGACCAGCCCAGCCCCAGGGTACGCAGGGGGTGTTGTCGAGGTCAGTGCCATCACAGGAAGGAAAGGAGGGGACGGGCCCTGGTGCCCTCCAGGTCCCCGGTGTCCTGTTTGCCTGGAATCTGCCCTCCACGCTCCACTCCACGCCTTCCTCCCACTGTTCCCGAGGTCCTGTTGCTGCTGCCATGGCTTCCTGTCCCCAGGCCTTTCCGACAGATGTGCCCGAGACCCAGCTGCGGGCCACTGGGCTGAGCTCAGGTGGCGCCACCTGGATCCAGCCCCAGTGCTGCCTCTGTGACCTGACCGGGCTGCTACTCTGTCTGAGCTGTCCCTTCCTAATGGGACAGAAAACTAACGTAGTACGCAGGGCGCAGAGTCCTGGGAGGAGCAGAGGCAGTAAGGGCCGCTCGGTGCGGGGCCTTAGCGCTCAGTAAACAGTAACGATCTGCCGGCGGCGCTGCCAGGGCAGATCTGTGTCTTCCACGCAGGAAGCCCTGTGCGAAGGACGGCGTCCGAGCAGCCCTAGAAAGTGGGCTCTCCTGTGGACAGTGTCACTCTCCACGCAGGAGGCAGCAGGAGGGCTGCTGCCCAAGGCCACCAGCGGCTCCCTCTGGGGCTGGGAATGGCGCACAGGTCTCCTGGCTCACCGCCCCCACCCCCCGGGTGCCCAACCTGAGCCTCCATGGCTGGGCCTGTTCCCAGCACAGACCCTCAGCTGGCTGCAGCTCCTTGCAGTGCTCCGCAGTGGACGCACGGCCTTCTGTGATCTTCGGGAGAGGCGGCCGGCCGCGAAGTAGGGCAGAGAAGCACAAGCTCCGGTTTACAAGCGAGTGAGCCCGGAGGTGGCGTCCCGGTCCCGCTTGGTCGGTGTCCCCTGCTCTTTCCCACCACATCCTGGCCCTGGTGACCTGGGCTCCTCCAGGGAGGCAGGGGGCTGGGCAGTATCTGGGCCTAGGGAAGCTCACTGCCAAGCTGCCAGAAGGGGCCAGCAGGGCTGGGTGAGGGCTGGGTGAGGGCTGCCCCCAGGACTCGGGAAGCGACCTGTGGGCAGGGAGGCATCGCACTCTGCAGACACCCAAGGCCAGCGGACTCCTGTGCTGGCTCCAGCCTCCCCGCCCCACCCACTACTCCACCTCCTGAGTGACTGAGAAGTGGCACTGATTTGTAACCTAAAAGCTTTGCATCTGACCAAACGTCAGCCTTCGGAATGGAAATTTTGACCCAGCGCTAGATCTGCAGAGAGCGTTTTATGTAAAACTGGTATCTTGTGTCCCCTCTGGGTTCTCTGGTTAAATGGCAGTGTAACACCCAGGCTTCTTGGGAGGCTCAGGAATGATTTGAAAAGTAATTGTGGTTTATTCATTACATAATTTTAAATTAATTAGAAAGTTGGGCTGGGGATTTAGCTCAGTGGCATAAGCACCTGCCTTGCAAGCACGCAGTCGTGAGTTCTATCCCTGGTACCGATTAAAAAAAAAAAAGAAGAAAAGAAAAAAAGTCACTGCATTTTCCAGCATAAATCCATCTTATTTGCAGACCTATCGCATTCTCTGAAAATGTTTTATCTCGCAGTCTCCTGACAGCTAACTGGCTGGGCTGGCAATGGGGTTTGAAGCAAGCTCCGGGCATTGCTGAACCCGGTCCTTGCTTCCCTCTTTGGGGTGCCACAGTGGCACAGGACCCGAGGCGGGGACCCTGAGGTCCGGAGCATGGCCTCCACCCTCGCACCAGCATGAGCTCTGACCCTGCCACCCACTGGATCAGTGACCTGACCTGTCACCCTACAAAGGCCACTGCAGTGGCCAGTGAGTGCGGCCTCTAGGAGACCCAGGAGTCGCCGCTGTGCTGCCCAGGATGGGACCTCGCTGAGCAAGCGCTTGCCCTTGTGTCGGAGAGAGCTGCTAGTGTTACTTTCACGCCTCAGCGTAGGGTACAGACGCGGGGCTGTGAGTTTTGCAAACTCTGTTGTGGGGCCTTGTCGGCAGCTCCCCCCTCGGAAGCGTCCAGCAAGGCCTTGGCTGCTGCTTCCCGTGGCTGTGCAGACTGAAATCCTGGGCCTCCACTGGGGGATGGGGTCGAGAGCGCAGCAGGGGTGCCGGTGCCGTGGGCGAGGGAGCTGGGTGGGGTCTGCAGGGGACCCGACAGAGCTTGCGCTGTGGCCCTGCTGGAAGCAGCGGAGCCTGCAGAGGAAGGCGCAGATGGGGACTTGCTTTGTGCAAGGGGTGGGCTTCCCCTGGACACTGCGGTGAAGGCTGGACGGTCTCCAGTTTGCTGCCTTCTGCTTACCTGCTGCTTCTCTGGCCAGCGCTGAACTCAGCCACCTCCACCTGGTTGACAGA
>PVLA01011293.1:19451-34590 GCA_004027455.1 Hydrochoerus hydrochaeris
GGGGGGGGGGGGGGGGGGGGGGGGGGGGGGGGGGGGGGGGGGGGGGGGGGGGGGGGGGGGTCCCGGAGGAGAAGCACTGGGGGGACCCGGGAAGCAGAGCAGACCTGGGCCCCGCTGTGGGGCCTCGGCGTCCCGTTGGCACGGTCGGTTTTGACCTGGTCCTGTGCACAGTCCTCCCTCCAGAGCTGGCCCTGCCACCTCGCAAGGTGCTGCCCTGGTGCACGGATGAGGGAAGGGGGCGCCGGCTGCCCTGAGGGCCGCAGTCTGCTTCAGCGGCGGTGCCCACGCCTGCTCCAGGCACCAGTGTGACACCTTGGGCCCCCATGGGTGACCAAGGCCCGATGCGGACGCGACCATGCCTTTCTTCGTGATCAGCCCAGTCTTAGCTCATGCTCAGGGCGACCAGAAATGTTCTTGGCTCCTGGCTCTGAAGGCTGGAAAGTCCTGGCGTCCAGTGCTGGTGTCCACTGAGGGCCTGTGTGCCAGGGCGTCTGTGCCAGGAGGGGGCAGAGCCGGGGAGGACGACGCTGTCATGTACGGCAGCCCACTCTTGCCGACTGCCTCACCGGAACAGCAGTGATCGGGTGTCCACACGACCCTGTCCCTTTAACAGAGGGAGCTTGCGCAGGGGCGAGCTGGCAGGTGTTGTGGACACTGACACTGGCCTTCGGGGCCCCAGGTCACCACCCAGCCTCAGGTCGGCATAGTGCACACGGGCGCACACAGGAGCCAAGAGCAGCCTCCCCTCCGGCCCGAGCGGCACCCTCGGGCACTCTGACCGGGATAGCACTGTTCTCGCTCTGGACAGGTGGCTGTCCCCACCCACAGGACCCAGGAGAGGGAGCAGCTGGTTCCTGGCATCTCAGCCCACTTTGGCGGAGCGGAGACTCCTGGGCCTGGCAGCTCTGCTTGTTCCCAGGTTACCGTGAGAAATAACACAGTAATAAGGGCTTAAAGGGGAAGAGAAATTAAGCAACAGGACCAAATGGTCAGGATGCAGTCTGCAGAGATCCCACTGCCAGGCTCCTTGGAAGTGACAGACGACAGAGCAGAAGCTTCGGAACCTCGCTCAAGGCCAGCGTGGCACTGGGGCAGCCCGGGGTCCGCGGGGCCGGTGGCAGGGCACCTCCCAGCGAGCGTGCGTGCGTGAGAGGGGCTTGCCGGGGTCCTGCGGGCTGGGCCACTCCGCAGCACCTCCGGACCCCTCACTGTGGCCTTTCCTGGCTGTGACTTGGTGTCTCCACCTGCTGAGTGCAGGTTCCATGACTGACCCTCAGCTGATAGGGGCTGGGCACCGTGAGGGCAGTGGCCCAGACGCAGTGGGGAGGCAGCCCAAACTCAGCAAGGACGTGTATTGTCACAGGAAGGGTGTTCGGGAGACGTCGGGCTGCAGGGACACAGGGCTTCGGGGACAAAAGCGCCACATCCTCCCAGGGACGCAGGAGTCCACAGCTGGCCCTGGGCAGCATGGAGGTTCCGTGGTGCAGCTAGGGGCCATGGTGGTCACCTTCTTCACAGAACAGAGGACTAACACTCGTTGGCCCCATCCTGGATGAACCCCAGTGACTCACCCTGGTGTTCCCAGTTTGGCAGAAGTGAGATTCCACGCGGTTTGTTACTTGCTCAGAAGAGCTGAAGAAAACACGTATTCAGGGCCCGCTTCGGGGCCCTCTGGGGTGCTTCCTTGCTTCCCATATGGCAGAATCACAGACTGAGGAATTAGGCACACAGGGGCAGGGGTCTCCAGTGCGAGGCCTCTGGGCTCTGGGAGTGACCCTGAGAAACAGGAAGGCATGGTGCTCACCATCCCAGGGTCCCTGGCCCAGCAGTGACAAAGGGAGGTAGCAGGACACAGGAGGCCTTCAGTATCCCCAAAAGGTTTGTGTTGCCAGGATGATGCCCTTGGGGGACATGGAGCCTTGAGGGATGGGGCTTAAGGGGAGGTCTTTAGGTCTTTGAAGTGCTGAAACTGTAAAACTCAGAAAAAAACGGAGCAGAGAATCCTTGCCATGCTGGCTTGGCACGACCCTAAAGCACAGGCAGCCAAAGAATTAGCAAGTTCTGCGCCTTGAGGGTGGGTCGCTTCCTTCACTGCCTCCCAGAGAAACTCTGTTCCCAGCCAGTTTGGAAGGGACCCCAAACCATCTTAGACTGTCAGGGGACAGTTTGCCACTCCGTGTATTTTCACAGAGCCTTAGCACGCAAGGCAATTTTCTGATTGTTTCCTGGTCTGATGCTTTGGTCTATTGACTTAGTGACCACAAATACTTTTAGCAGCTGAGAAAAGCAAATACTGACCCCATAGCCTGGTCAGCTGTCATGCCATCCTTGCCCTTCAGAAAGTCTCATCTCTGGGTGAAGTGAGATGCTCTAGAAACTTCCAGGGAGAGTCATGGGAGAAAGCGGGATGCACCCCGGGAACCTCCACACCCAGTGACCTGAGGGAAGGAAGTCACCGGGCCCTGAGTTCGAGGATTCCCGTCCTCTGTTCTAGCTGCCCTCGGGAGCAAGGGTAGGCGGGCGCAGGTCGGATGGGAGTGTTTCAAGGGGACAGGTGCAAGGAAGGCATGTGCAGGGGCCTCTGGGCTGCCCCGGCCTTGGAGAGTTGCCCAGCGTCAGCCTCTGTGGAGGTCGGTGCCGCCCCTGCCTTCAGAACTGATGGGGCTTCATGTCGCAGCAGGGCCGGCTTGGCTGCACCCTGGGGCATGGAGATGAGGGGACCAGGTCTGTCCAGCCCTTTGCTGAGCTTGCAAAGCAGCCAGAGTTCCCTGGGGTCCCCTGTGAGGACCAGGAACAGTGCCGAGGTGGAGCCCCTGCAGCCTTGTGCCTGCGCCCCACAGGCACCTGTATCTGCTCCCCAGGCTGCGGCAGCTTCAGGCTGGGGTCCTCCTACGTGTACCTGGAGACCTCAGCGCTCACCCCACCCCTGCAGCTTCCCACCCCAAGCTAGAGCCCTGGGCCAATCCTGCTGGCCCTCACCGCACTCTCCCTCCTGCCCGAGGTGCGTGCGTGATGGCAGCAGATTGGCAGATAGCAGCGAGCCGAGTGACAGGTCTGGTCCTGGCATTCTGGGGTCACTGTCCTCGCTCTGCCCCTTGCCTGCCTTGGAGACTTGCATCTCTGAACTAGAGGTGTCCTGCAGACTGGGTGGTGGGGGGAGGATGCTTCTGAGCTGGGGTGCGCTGCACCCCAAGCCTTCCAGGACTCTGGATGAAGAGCAAGGGGCTGCACCATGCAAGGGGCCGGCAGCTGCAGGAAGGACCCACGCTCTGGCTGGCTGCCTCCCTCCTGGGCGGCGCTAGGGAGTAACTTCCAGCTGCGGGACGGGACGCCATGTGACCGAGCCACCGGCCCTCTCCTCAGGGCCCAGCAGAGGCTGAGCAGCGATTCCTTCCTGACCCTGCCCACCTGGTCTCCGGAGCAAGAAGGAAGCCGGAGTCCGCTTAGCAAGGTCACGGATCACCTGACCAAGTCCTCCCGCAGCTGGGCAGCAGACGTTGCTGCTGGGCTTCAGCCCAGAGCTCCGTGGGCGGGACCGTCCCCCCCTCCGCCCCCCACCTCCCGCCCCCTCCCTGGGCTGCTCCCTCTACTCTCCAGAGGCGGCTGCTGCAATGCAGGCGGGACAGTGAGCCCGAGTTGGGGGCGCAGAGAGCTGAGTTACTCCGGGTCAGCGGACCCTGCCTGGGGCGCCGGCTGCCGCATCTCTGCTCGCAGCGTCTGTCCGTCTGTCCAGGTACGGTGTGGGGTGCGCCCTGTCCGCTTGGCTCGCAGACCATCAGCCCTGCAGGGGCGCGGGCGGCGGGCTGCCTGGCCAAACGTTTGCCTTGGCGAGGTGGAACCCCCAGGAATGCTGGGTTCCGAGGCTGTGGTGGAGCCCGCTCCCTCCTAAGGAAACCCAAGGTCCTGGTGCCAGGCCCGCTCTGGGGTGAACAGAGCGTTTTCATTATGACAGAGGAAAGGGGTTTGGAGGGAGGGAGTGCAGAGCCGGCTTCGGTCTCAGGACGCAGGGAGGGAGGTCGCTGGGTTTGGGCTCAGGCTGGAAATGAGGTCGAAAGTGGTGAAATAAAGGGGACAAGTGAGGGGCGCAGACGCTGGGGACAGGGCTGACCTGGGGACCATGACCTCCCCCTGGACCCGGTCTGCTGCAGCCCAGGAGCCACACCTGGACGTGGCTGTGGCCTGAGGTGACCAGGCGGCCTCCTCCTTCCCCTCTGGTCCTGTGGGATCGCAGCACCCTGGAGTGGCTCGGTCCTCCTGCCCCTGCCCACCGGGAAGCTGTTTTCTCACTGGCAGCTTGGACCCAGTTGCCAAGATGGTTTGTGGGCGAACCGAGGAGTCAGCTCAGCACCTGTCAGTGCCTCCCCACCAGGCCATTAAAGATGGATTGTTTTATTCCACCACGGAGCGCCTGCTACATTTTTAGCAGAGGGAGCTGGGCGGCAGTGAACTTGCAGGAATTCTGACCTTCAAGAGGTTTCAGATTCGCAGGCGAGCGAGCGAGCTGCAGAGGGCAGGGGCTGCACCTCCCCAGGTCCCAAGCACCCTGAGCTGGCGAGGAGGCTGGGCCCCGTGGGGTCCTTGCCCGGGATGGGCTGGACAGTGAAAGTGGAGTGGCCACGGGTCCCGAGAGCAGGGGTCTGGATACCTTGCCATGTCACAGCCCAGAGCAGTCTGTTGTGTCGGCATCTCCAGTGGCCGTGGGCAGCTGCCCTCCCCCTCCCAGTCACCCGCTCTGCGGAGCCCTTGGTGACCCCCAGCCTCCACCGAAAGAGGAAGGGGCTGCAGGGCGGAGGAGCCGGGCTGTGACAGTCCCTTCCTTCCCTTTCTTTGTGCCCTGGACCCCCTGACCCCCTGCCTCAGAGCACTGCACTGTCAGTGCCACTCTGCCCGCGGCCTGCCGTGATTCATGTCAGAAAGTCTGAGCTCAGAGGTTCTGCAGCTTGGTCCAAAGCTGTGGTTGAAACCTGACCCAGGGTCCGCTGCAGGGCCATCTGCAGCCACAGGACCCTGACAGGACAGGCTGAATTCCCCAGCTAGGGAGGGAGGAAGTGGGATCCAACCTCGGGCAGCATGGGCCAGGGTCTCTCTTCCTGGGGGTGTGGCCTGGTGCCCCCTCCCCAGGCCCCAGAAATACCGCTTGAGGAAGTGTTTGACACATACCTTTAACCCAGAACTCGGGAAGCTGAGACAGGAGGATTTCTGTGAGTTCAAGGCCAGCCGGGGCTACATAAGCAAGTTCAAGGCCAGCCTGAAATGCATAGTAAAACCCTATCTCAAAAAGCAAAACACAGGGTGAGCTCCAGCAGCAGGATCAGGGTGGGTGCAGGTGGACAAGTGTCCACAGGTGACCTCTGTTTACGCTCGGACTCCTAACCAAATGCACTTTGCACATCCAGCTCCAACAGCTGCTGCCACTGCCCCAGGCAGCCCGGTCCACTCTGCCTCAGTCTCCACACCTGAAAAGGGGAATGGTGGTGACCCCTCTGGCCATGGCATGGATCCCTGAGGGGGTTCTGGTGTATGGAGACTCCGGAGCCCCGGGCTGCTGATACTGTAGGGTGTGAGCGATGCAAGAGGGGAGGAGAGGCTCGCAGGCTGCAGGGCCTGCCCAGGCGCTGTGACATCACAGGGACCCCAGCCCACACTGCGCCCCAGGCCCGCCTCCCCTCGGGGACTGAGCTGCAGGGCTGCGCCCCCCACTCTCCCGGTCACCTCCTCCTCCTCCACCTGCTCTGCTCCCCCAAGGCCAAGCGCTCGCAGGGCCTGGAGCCTGTGGCGTGGTGAGAGTTGGCACCGCCCCTGCCCACAAACTGCCCTCAGGCCTGGCTGTGGCGGCCAAGGCGCTGCAGGACGAGGGCTCCCAAGCCTCTGCCTGGCATGGTGCCGTCTGGATTCCTCTCTGCCTGGCTGCCCACGCCTCTCTCTTCCCAGTTTTCTCTCACGCCCCAGCTGCGGGCGCCCCCACTTCCTGGATTCTACCCCTGCTCTTCTCGCCACTCTCCTTGTCTCTTCCAGTAAGTCCTGCTGCAATGGCCTCGCAACCTCATGGCGTCGGTCCCTGGGACTGACCCATGGCTGGAGCCGGGCTGCTGGCCACAGGGAGAGGCCACCCGGGAGTGGACAGGACCCAGGGAGAAGTTGGGGTGGGACCCTCGGTGGGCCTGGGGCAAGGCTGCCTGTGCAGCCCTCGGTCCCCAGCTCCTGCTGAGCGTGGGTCTTGCTGCCTGCGTGTCCCTTGTGGATGTCACGGGGGCCTGGGGTTGCTCTGTCGAGGCTCCCTTGAAGCTGGATTGTAATCCTGACCCGGGCTGTCACAGGGTCAGAACTGCTGTCCAGGGAGAGTGCTGCCTGACTGGCAGAGCCGGGCCCAGTTCCAGCTCTGTCACGGAGGTGCGGAGACCTGGACGGATGGCCTCTCGGCCTGGCCTCTCTGCTGTCTCTGCCCTCTTCAGCATCGGTGTTGCCAGGTTCCTTTCATTGCTTGTGGCTGAGAGCAGCCAGGTGGGCTGACTTTCCTGGGTGCTGAGTCCTCCACTTAACTATTTTAACTCTAATGGGCTGGGTGTGGTGATACACACCTGTGATCCTAGCACTCAGGAGGCTGAGTGAGGCAGGAGGATCCCCAGGAATGAGGGGACAGGCTGAATTACACAGCGAAGTTTTGTCTCAAAAATTTCCCAAATCAAAAATCTCTAATGGGGCCTCTGCTTCTTTCCTCTCCTCCTTTTCAGAGTCTCCAGGAAGCTGGCAGTTGAAGAGCACCTGTGAGACGGAGGGTCGCTGTCCCAGGATGGAGAAGCCCGGGGGTAGGCAGCAGTTTCCTGGCCAGTGTGAAGGGGGTGTGGGCTGGGGCACAGAAGCAGTGGGCACATGGTCCTCAGGGATGGGCACAGTGTGGGATAGTGCTCTGTGCCACCCCTGTGAGGCAGGGCGGCTCTGAGAGGTGGCTCTGCTCTGTGGCAGATGCTGAGGGTGCTGTGTGACCAAGTCAGTGCTGTCTCAGGCTCTGGTCTCACCTGGGTCTCAGCCGTCGTGTGGCCTTCGGGTGGGGCTGTGAGGTTAGAATGTCCCCTCATGTCCCCTGGGGCCACACGTGGTGGCTTGGCTGCATGTCTCTGACACACAGGGGCCAGCTAGGGATGCTCCCCGCAGTGGCAGAAGGACGCACTTGGCCAGAGCAGGCGGCAGCCTCACCAGAGGGCGGAGGGCAGAAGGGTGGAGGGGGACCCTGTGGGCATCACTGGCCCCTGAGGGGCACTGCTCTGTCCCAGTGTCAGCCCTACTCCTGGGTGGGGAGGAGCCCCTAGGTGGCACGGGAGGTTCTCGGGGCGCCCGAGTCCCTCCAGGGTCACTTGCTGAAGGTTACGGTGCAGAGCCCGACCTCCTGAGCAGGAACCTGAGTCCGCCGTCACCTCGTGTACTGGGGTCTGTACAGCGCAGGCCGAGTCCATGAGTCTGTCCAGTGCACCGCCGCCCCGTCCCCCAGCCCCAGCCCTCTACCGCTCTTTCCAGCTCTTTGGCCACTTTTCCATTCTGCTTCCTTTGGAGACTTGGGTGTGGACATTCAGCTTCCCTGCTTTACTGTCTCTGATGACTCACTTGCTGGCCCACCAGCCGCCCTTGCCTCAAGCAAGTGACTGCCAATCCTCTGTCCCTGTCCTCCTGTCTGCCGTCCCCTCTGGCATCTGTGCCCCAGCAGGACCTGCAGGGCCGGTGGGCAGCACTGAGCCGTCTCTGGCTGCTGCTTTTTCCCGGCTAATTTTCTGTTTCTCAATACTCAGGCTCTGTGCCCCTCTAGAGCTGTGTCCTCGCTGGGAATGTGGGCCAGAGAGAGGGTCCCTGGGATCCCTCTGAGCCCTTCCTCAGGGTCCCCAATCACTGTCATTATCTCCATTTACACTGGGGAGACAGAGGCACAGGGAATGAAATGCATTGCCCTGCGGCAGGTAGGGGACCACAGGGCTGAAACCCACTCTGAGCTGGGAAGGTTCCCATAGCTCCCACCCGGCCAGGTGCCTGAATCTTGAGCACTGGCAGCCCGTGTCAGGTGGGAGTGTGTCCTGCGGTGTCATCAGGTCCCCGATCAAGGTGGTGTGTGCCACGGGAGAAATGGGTGTGAGCGCCCCACGGCCAACGGAGCAGGGTGCCCAGCTCAGAGCGGGCGTGAGAGCGTGTGTGTGCCACTGTGCGGCTGTGAATGTGTGTGTGTGCCGCTGGGGGACACTGGTCATGCTCTGCCCCGAGGCTGCCTGCCCTGGCCTCTCCCTCAAGGCGCAGCTCCGGGTGGCGCTGCCGGCCCTGCGTCTGAGCCGCACCTGCTCCAGGCAGCCGGGTACGTGGGTGTCACCACCGCAGGAAGGCAGGAAGCAGATGCTGCACAGCCGCCCTGAGGAGGGTGGTGGCCTTGGCTGAGTATGAGGTGCCTGGTGATGTCAGCAGCTCCTGGGGACCTGGGCCTGGAGCTGGGCGCATCCATCATGTCCCTGCAGACACCACGCTGTGCTTCCAGGCAGGAGTGGACGCTGCAGTGAGGGCCCACACGCCCTCCTCTCCACCCCAGAGGCTGTGTTTCTGCTCAGTGGCTTGAAGCCCGGGGCCATGTACACTCATGAAGTGCTGGTCTGGTCTGGCCCGGCCCATGAAGCTCACGTGATTACTTGGCAGCCCCCGTGTCTGGCTGGCTCTGCACCCTCTCTGGAGAGACCTACATGTCCCTTAGCACAGGGGTCCCGGGCGCACAGGTGGCATGGTCAGCAGCGAGGTGGACAGCTGTGTCCACAGTCTGGAAAAGCCAGCGCGGAGCACATACCTGCCTCGCCTCTGGGTCCCTGGGTCCCGCCACACACAGGTGCTCCGTGAGGAACCCCAGGTGGAGAACCAAGCTATGGCTGCTGTGTGATCTTGCCCAGAATGGAGGGCTTGATCGGCCACAGGGCCCTCTGCATGGTAAGCAGAGTCCCGTGGTCTCCGGGTGAGGCCTCCGTTCTGTGTACTTTGGCTTCCACCAAGACAGTAACTGTAGCAGTGAGTGCGTACGGAATGCTGCGCAGGCCAGGTGCTGCCAGGACCCGTGTTCCTCGTGAATTAATTAAGCCTCGTAATAAGATTGCCGGTTCCCACGTTTGGAAGAGGAGCTGCTAGCATCGAGGTCATTTCCCCGAGTGAGGACACTGACCAGGCTCTGGAATCTGTCCCTGAGCTCTTCTGGGCTCAGCTTGCTTGGAGCGTGTTTAGCAGAATGCCACAGGGAAATAAAGATGTCCCACGAGGGACACGGGAGGGATGAGGGTGCCATCCGAGGAAGAGGGGCTTGGAGATGAGTCCCCGGGGGGCCAGGAGGTGACGCTGTCCGAGAGCTGGGCAGATGGTTCCAGTCCCCACACCCTGTGGCCAGGCGGCCCTGAGAGTGCTGGGCCTTGGAGGATGCCCGCCCGCCTGCCCATCCCCTCCCCACCTTTCCTCCTGGGTGGGGGGCGCTGAGTAACACCTGAAAACCGCACCTCCTCCTCCTGCAGGGCCGCTCATCTGCTCCGCCCACTGCTGACCACTGCAGCTCAGCAGCTGTGGACTCAAACCCAGCAAGACAGCGCAGTGAATCTGCTCGGGTGCCAGGCAGGCAGGTTCCCAGCAGCTTGGGGCACGGAAGGGCCCCCTGGTGCTTCTGGGCCACCCTGGGTTGCTGCACAGATTCAGCAGGCGCCTACCTGGTGCTGCTGGGAGACCAGGCCTGGGTACAGCTGGTACCCAGGACGGTGACCAGTCTCTTGTGATGGCGCCAAGTCAGAACTCCCGCCCCTCCGGGGCCTTAGCCTGTAGTTCTGTGCTCTCTGCTTCTCCTTCTTGAAAAAATGCTTGATGGGCGTGTCTGTGATGGTGAGGCGACATTCACGCCTTCCCTCCCCTCTCCATCCCCCCAGAGCAATACCCTGTCCCCATGAATTGTCCTCTCCTGGGCTCCTCCCGCAGCAGAGGCCGTGTGGCGTTTAATTCCCGTGTCCGATGCTTCTGTGTGCTCTTGTCTCCCAGCCCAGGACCCGGCCTCGCAGGGGGGTGAGGACAGGGGCTCCCCGAAGAGCTGCCCGTACTCTGTGGAGACACCATACGGCTTCCACTTGGACCTTGACTTCCTCAAGTATGTGGACGACATTGAGAAGGGCCACACCATCAAGCGGGTCCCAATTCACCGGAGGGCCAAGCAGGCCAAGTTCAGCACCTTGCCCCGCAACTTCAGCCTCCCCAGCAGTGGCGTGCGTCCCCCGGCCGCCCTCCTCCAGCAGCCCTGGTCCCCCGCGGTGCCCAGGAAGGTGTCCCTGGGGCCACAGGAGCAAACCCAGCCTCCAGCGCCACGGAGCAGCACCCCCCAGGCCTGGGCCGGGGACAGTGAGCTGAGCCACCCCAGGAAGGCCCTGCTGGCTGAGGCCGCTGGGCAGGGGGAGGATGCAGTGTCTGGCTGTGCCAGTGCCCGGCCCCAGCTCCTGCGGGCGTCCAGCATGCCAGCCACGCTGCTGCCCAGCAGGGCTTTGGAGGGGCCCCCCGCACCCCCGGCGCCTCCTCCACTGCAGGACACAGGTGGCGGTGCCTGGGACAAAGCCTGTGAGCCTGCAGAGGAGTCTGCACATCTCCCCAGTCCCAGGCTGGAGGCATCAGCTGCCAAGACAGGCGAGGATCTGGGAGACCAGGTGCTGGGGGTCCCCCAGGAGTCCAAGCCCCCCACTGGAGAGGCACAGGCTCCGGGTCACCCGTCCCCCCCAGGCCCTCCTCCTCCCTTCCAGAGCGTGCCTGTGGTCCCAGAGGACCTGGGGGCTGAAGGCCAGACAGGGGGCACACAGCCGGCATCCATGCCCGGCTCCTCCACCCCAAGCCCCCCACCTCTGCCGTCACCAGTGCCCCAGAGCGAGCTGGCCCTGGGGGACATTGAGCTGAGCATCAGCGAGCTCCCCCCACCGCCCCCACTGCTGGAGGTGGCCGTGCAGAGCGTGGGTGTGCGGGTCACCGAGGAGGCCCTGGGCCTGGATGTCGGCCTGGGCCAGCAGCTCAGGGCCCTGCAGGATGAGCTGACCAGCCGCACGGAGGAGCTGGCTGGGATCCGGGCGACTCTGGAGGCCAAAGAACAAAGGATTTGCGAGCTGGAGAGCACAGTGGCCCAGCTGGAGGAGAAGCTCAGCCAGGAAGCCCAGGATCCCCAGGGCCACGTGGACGCAGCAGTGGGCACAGACCCTCTGTGTGGCCTGCACCGTGTGGAGACTCAGGACAAGGGTGTTGGGGTCGCCCTCCTGAGCTCTGCAGCCTCTGGGAGCCAGAGAGCCCTGGGGGAGGAGGGGAGCCTCCTCTGGGTGACAGACAGTGCCCCATCAGGGGATGGGCGCCCAGCTCAGCTGTCCCTGCCACAGCGACCCTGGCCTGCCCCTGCCTCCCCGGTGCACAGCTGCCTCTCCACGGAGCTCAGGATCGAGGAGCCAGCCAGCTTGGGGCAGGAGGCTGACGAAGACCTGGCTGCAGAGGGCACCTCGGGCAGTGGTGGGGAGGCTGTGCTGGCGGCCAGGGAGGAGGCCGGCTCCCAGCATGGGCTGCCCAGGTCCCCGCCGGATGCCGCGCTGGGGCAGTATGTTCGGAAGATCCAGGAACTACTGCAGGAGCAGTGGAGCTGCTTGGAGCACGGCGATCCCGAGCTGGCCAGCGCCCTGCGGCAGCCGGCGTCCAAGCTCAGCCGCATCCGCGGCCAGCTGCTCAGCTCCCTCAGCCTGCTGCTGTCAGCCTGCGCGGCCCAGGGGTCCCAGCAGGAGCCAGCGGGGCACCCGGCCCCCTCCCCACCGGCTCCTTCCCCGCCAGGCCCTGGTGAGTCCCTGTGAGATGTCGCAGAGGGGCTCCCCATGTGTGGGCGTTTGCACAAGGGCCTTGAGGCTTGAGAGCTGTGGGGAACCCTGGTCTGTGCAACTCTGGGGTCCTGGTGGCTCCCCTCTGTCCTGGCTCGAAGGTTGGGTCCAGCTGCAGGGCACAGCTGCACAGGTAGCACAAGCCATGAAGATAGGGAGGCCAGCGGGATGGAGGCCTGGCCATGCTCCTTTGCCCAGCTGTGGCCTGGGCAGCTGTGGTCCCATTTACTTCATGTAAAAGTAGGAACCTATAGGATGAGGGCTAGAGGGGGAGGCCCTGCCCACGTGCCCCTTACCTTCCCTCCTTTCCCGGCAGCCGCTGGCTGCCTGCTTTCCCTCTGGCCTTCACACATCAAAGGCTCCCTGTGGCCTGGGTTTAGCTCACAGTTTGTAGAGGTCTCAGTCCATAATTGGCTCCAAGGCACCGTGGCACGGCAGAGGGGCAAACAGTCCATGGCGGGGCAGAGGGATGCAAGCAATAAGTGACAAGCGATGACCACAGCAGCACTTTCTGTCCCTTATATTTCATATTTATCACACCCTTAACACTAGCATCAGACCGTGAATCAGTTCCAGCGTCGCACACTCTAGCTTCAGCCTCCTCTGAAAGGCCCCACTCTGACTGCATGAGGCTTTGGGGGACATCCAGACGCAGCCAGGACAGCACCCACGCCACAGGGCCTCACAGGGGTGTCCAAAGACACGCGTCACCACACACACAGAGTGGTGCTGCTGACCAGCGCAGTCCTGCCGACGTTGATCAGAAAGCCCGGGCTCTGCAGAGCCCCCAGACCGTGGCATCTGTGGTCTGGGCTGGGCTGTCCCTGTGCTCTTCACACACCTGCAGCCTGTGTCCCCTCAAAACAAGTGTCTGGTTTGCTGCCCCGGCCGCGCTCACCCGTGACGCTGTCTGCCTAGAGAGCTCCCCGGCGACCAGCCTCAAATCCATAATGAAGAAGAGAGACTACAGCTTCCGCGCAGGAGGGAATGGGGCCAAAAAGAACCTGCAGTTTGTTGGGGTTAACGGTGGGTAAGCATCGCCTGGGGCGCGCACACGCCCTGCCTCCCTCCCTCCCTCCCTCCCGTGCTCCCTGTCCCGGGGGCACCTGGCTTCCTCCTCCAGTGCAGGTGTCGCCCCACGGCCCTGGGAGCCTCTGCTCCATGCCAGGCATTTGGCCCGGGGCGCTGGTCCTGGGGAGCCGCTGCTTTTACTACGCCTCGGCTTCCAGGTCCCCTGGGGCCAGGACTCAGGGGATTCAGGGGTCCATGAGCACTTTCCGGGTGGCCAAGACCCAAACCACAGCACCAACCTGGTGCAGGTTTGGTGGTCTGCTGAACCTCACCTTATCCATAGAATCACTTTAACTCACTGCGAGCCAAACCCAGGCCGGGCCAGTGCAGAGCACACGTCTGCCGACGTGGACCCCGGCCGCGCCTTCTGTGGCCCAGGGCCTGGGTGCTGGACCCAGGACAGTGCCGGTCTCCTAGTGAGCCGTCCCCCGGGGATGCAGACCCTTGGGGAGAAGCTCAGGGGTCTGGGCGGGCGGGCGGGCAGCACGGGGCTGCTTTCCAATCAGAGCCGCCTGTATGTGCCAGGTGGGGCAGCGGCGTAGGTGAAGTCGGGGTGTCTGTGTTCCCTCCTGGGCCAGGCAGGAAGCAAAGAGGAGGGGTGACATGGGGGCGCTTCCTGGTGACCAGGAGGCTGGGATGGGGCCGCGCCCTTAGAGGCAGCACTAGAACACATGGAGTCCCCTGAGGGCCAGCAGGAATGACACGGGGGATGGTCACTGGTTCCCCTTCTGCTGCCAGGCGGCCCTCTGGCCAGTGAGATGCCATCGTGCAAGGAGAGCCAGCCTCACCTCGAGCCCCATACAGGGCCCTGTGACCTCTGTGCCCCGGTCTGGAGTGACCGGGTCACGACTCCTGCAGTGGCCTGGCTCAGGGCATGTGGGGCCTTCAAGGCTTGGAGTGTGGAGTGTGCTGGTCCGTGCAGCAGCTCTGGGCAGCATGGTCCTGGTCCTGGACCTCGGTGTGACTAGCTTGGGTGCTGGGCACTCAGGAAGGCACAACTCTGTGTGGGTCCGCACACGGCGTGGGTCTGTGGCTCCTTCCTTTGCCCCCTGTCCTTTCCGGTCCTGTCCATCGTTCCGGCCACCATGGGATGTAACATCCAGTTATGTGTCCTGGTCCCAGCAGTGCTCACTGAGCACATGGACTTCAGGGAGCTTCCCAGAAGCCATGCTGAGCCAAGTGCTGTGGGAGTGTCACATGTCCCTGCCTGTCCATCCCAGAAGCACCAGGTTGTCCCAAGCCCAGGAGAGGAGAGACATGGGTTTAAGCAGACAGGGGCCAGGCCGGGCTTGCAAACCCAGGCCCAGGGCCTCAGGCAGGGCTACTGCTTGGAGAGAGCACTTTAGGGGTATAGGGGAAGCTGTGGCCATCAGTCCCTGTGGCTATGTCCAGTGCCCCCAAACCAGCACCCGTCACTGGCGTCAGGGAATCTTCTGTGATCCTCACGTCACCACACTGTAGGGTCTCAGGCTGCCAAGTCCGGCAGCCAGGATTTCACTTCTGCTGCCCCAGGCACCCCAGGTGCCACACTGGGGAGCTGCACGGAGCCCCGAGTTCCCCCACTGCTGTCCAGGGCAGGTGGGTGGGAAGGGTCCCCTTCCACAAGGACTTTCCAAGCTCTTCAGGGAACTCGGGGGAATCCAGAAGCAAACAGCTCTGAGACCTCAGCCTGCGAGAGCACTGTCCACCTGTTAGCTTCCCCCAGCAGCCTGGCCTCCAGACTGAGAGCCAGAGCTCTGCCCACTAGCTCCCACCTAGGACCCCGGGCACCTCCTTGTCCTGAAGGTGTAGGCGCAGAGCGTGTGGCAAGCAGGGAGCCGTTGGTTGAGGCCCACTGCACGCGGTGGTGCTGACACAGGCAGGAAGGATGGACCACGACCTTGCCCCCTTCTGTAGCTACGAGACCACCTCCAGCGAGGAGACCAGTGGTGAGGACAGCTCTCCTGAGGACCTGTCTGACAGTGAGGCTGAAAAGAAGTGTAGTGACCCAGAGTGCCTGAGGAATGGGGACACCCACACTGAGCAGGGCCACCCTGAGGCTACCTGGAGCACAGCCCGAGAGAGTGGGACTGAGGAAGGAACCCCCCACCCCAAGCCTGAGAGGTGAGGCATGGGGACGAGTAGGGGGTGTGAGGGTGAATGTCCACCCTTCTGTCCACCCACCCATCCATCTATACATACACCCATTCACCCAC
>PVLA01011293.1:34690-54752 GCA_004027455.1 Hydrochoerus hydrochaeris
CCATCCATCCATCCATCCATCCATCCATCTATTCACCCACCCACTCATTCATCCATTCACCCACTGACCCATCCATCCATCCATCCATCCATCCATCCATCCATCCATCCCTGCACCCACTCATATGCTAATCTATCCATCCAATTCATTCATCCACACATTCTCCCATCCACGCATCCACCCACACACCCACCCGTTCATCAGTCCATCCATCCTACTTACCTGCTTGTCGACCCATCTATTCATTTATCCATCCACCCATCCATCCCACTCATCTGCTCCTCTATCCATCCATCCATCTGTCCACACGTCCATTTATCCAGCCACTCATCCACCCACCCATGTGGCAGTGTCCACAGAGTTTGTGTTTCCCACGCTGCCCGGACTGGACAGATGTGACCCCTGCGGTCACAGATTTGTCAGGACCGGCCAGTGTCCCCTCACCCTGGCGATGGAAGGACCTTGTGGCTGTTAACATGTGTGGTTCCCCCTCACTGCAGACGTGGAGACTGAGGCACAGGGGGACAGCAGTACAGCCAGCAGCGTGGCTCAGCTGCCAACCCCACTGGCCACGTGGACACAGCCCCATCTTGGGCAGCACACATTGCCACTGTAGTGGCCATGGCCCACCTCTGCCAAGGCCAGGTTCTTCAGCAGTGGCCGCCTCAGTTTCCCCATCTGAACAGTGAGGATTGCAGCGGTCTGAGGAAGGACAGCCCCGCCCGGGGTTGGACGCACACTGGGCCCCTCCACCCTGGCCACACAAAGCGGGTGGTGGGGGCCATCACACGTCCTCCAGGACTGTCCTGCAGCCAGGCGCTGATGTGGGGACGCTGCCATCCCCTGGTTTCCGCGGACGGCGGTGCTTTCCGGGTGGTGAAGGGGAGGCGTCAGTCTGCCCCCTGCCCGGTGAGGGTGCAGTTTCCGGCTGTTCTCTAGGGGCAGACCTTCAGAAGGCTTCCTCAGCGCCTGCCGGGCCCTGGGCCAGCACCCCTCGGAGGCTGTGGCCGCTGACCCGCACTTGGTATTGCCCTTCCTCCTCACCACATGGAGATAGCTGGGGGCAGCATGGGGCGCCTGTTGGGGTGGCAGAGTCTGGGGCACAGAGCAGGCTGAGGCGGTGGAGGGGGCTGCGTGTGGGGGTGGCCTGGGGTCCCCGGGATCGGGCAGCACAGCCGGAGGGTCTGTGAGCGGGCATCTCACCGCGGGGTGCCTAAACCACGCACGGCAGCCGGGCACCTGGTGAGGGCCGCAGCTCCCTCGCCTCCTCTCTGAGGGTGGCACCCACGTCCAAAGCGCGTCACTGCAGCCCACGTGGCCGTCACGGGCGCGGGGAGGCTAAGGGGAGGCAGACGCACCCTTGCACTGGCTCGTCCTGGGCTCCTGGCCGGGGAACCCCGTGGAACCGGACTCTTCTGGGGTCTCAGGGGCCAAGCTTGAACACCGTCAGCCAAGAGTGGTTCCGTGTGTCCAGCCGGAAGTCGTCCAGCCCTGCCGTGGTGGCCACCTACCTCCTCGAGGTGCAGCCGCTGTCTCCACATCTCCTGAAGCTGCTGGTCAACCTGGCAGATGCCAACGGGAACACAGCGCTGCACTACAGCGTGTCGCACTCCAACTTCCCTGTCGCGAAGCTGCTGCTGGACACTGGTCAGTGCGCCTCCCCTGCGGCCCCAGGGCCTCCTCCGGGGCCACCCTGCTTCTCTTTTAAGAGACAGGGTCTCGCCATGTTGGCCAGGCCCTCGGGCTGAAGCAGTCCTCCTGCCTCAGCCTGCCAAGTAGCTGGGACTATGCTAAGGGCCAGTTTTGCGCCACATGTCTTTCTAGTACGGAAATTCCTCCCTGAGTCCCCTGTGTGCCAGCAGCTGGACCGGTCGTTTTGTTGGTGTCCCAGGGCCCCTCTTGTGCTGTCCTTGCCGTGTAGTTTAGGAAACCCTTTCTTCCGAGAGCTGTGAAGCTCACCCAGGTCACGGTGCTGGGTGTGCAGAGCATGTTCTGTGCTTGGCCCGTGCTAGCCCAGAGCTGTGTCACATGGCCCCAGGACGGTCACCGCTTCCTGGCTCCCTAAGATGGGTCTGAGAAGGCTGCACTCCCCTTCCTCGTGGTGACTGGTGACCACCTCTGAGACCCACAGCTCTGTCGGGTGCTGTGGACGTGGGCGCAGCTGATGTCTGTGCCCCTTCTATGGCGTGGGAGCCCCGTGCCGCAGTCACTGCTGAGAGTAGACACAGAGCCCCCTGCCCCCTCTGCCCTGTCCCAGTCCCAGGAGAGGCCATGCCTCATTCTGCGGCCCCCAGGCCTGAGCGCCCAGCTCAGAGCAAACACCAAAAGTCAAAGGGTAAAGTGCAGCTGCCTGCAGCCTGGCGGGGTGCCTGTCTTGTCTCCCAGGAGGGCGCTGAGAGGTGACATGAGGCCGCCGAGGGCTGCTGGTCCCAGCCAGCCCGGCTTTCCGTGTCTGAGGCCCGCTGTCCGCACGGTACATTCCTGTGAGGTCCCCAGAAACGGACCCCACCGCCTGTGCGGTGGGCCTCGGGCTTCCCCTCCCGCAGGGGGGGCGCACTGGAGGGCACTGTGGAGACCTCCCCCACCCCCCAAGAGCCACAGTTCCGTGCTCAGCAGCAGCACTGGGACTGGGGCAGGTTCCACATGCTGCCTAGGGTGGTGCCCACTTAAAACACCAGCGTGCCCACTTAAAACACCAACTATCACTGTGTGTGACCTGACCGCTCTTGTGTGAGGGGCTGGGGAGCCCAGGCCACGGGACAGTGATTTTGGGGTGAGGGGTTTTGAGACAAGGTCTTGCTATGTAGCTCAGGCTGGCCTTGAACTCATGCCCATCTTCCTGCCTCAGCCTCCCGAGTGCCAGAATTACAGGCATGTGCTATTTTTTGCTTTTATTCTCACTGACTACATGGTCTTGACACAGAGGTTCGTTTTCATTCTATCTGAATATTCCTCATTGTTTCAATGTAAGAACCTGCGGTGGCGGTGTCCGGCCGCCCTGGCCACAGCCGTCTGGCTCCTTCCGCAGGTGTCTGTGCCGTGAACCGCCAGAATGAAGCCGGCTACACGGCTGTGATGATCACGCCCCTGGCTTCTGCGGAGACCGCCGAGGACATGGCCGTGGTCCGGCAGCTGCTGCGCGAAGGGAACGTGAATGTCCAGGCCACGCAGGTGGGTGGGGGGACGGGATCCTGCCCGAACGAGTGGGCCCCTGGGCAGGAGTCCACGCCGACTCTGGGCACTTTGCATCCTGGGAGCCCAGGGTCCTGTCCTGTGGTCACCAAAGCCTGGAAGTCGAGGAGACCATGGGTCAGGGTGGGCTTTGTGAGCCGCTGCCTCCCATCCTGGGTGCCCAGGGTGACCTTGGCCTTGACCAGGGCCCCTGACCAGGCCTTGATGACGTCCTCACAATGCCCTGTGTTTCCACAAAGGTTCTAACACACGCAGGGGCCCAGCCTGATTGACGGAGAGGATTGGGGCACACAGGAGGCCCGCTTCTCAGTCCTGGGGCTGTGAGGAGCCCCCTTTCCTGGCCTCAGTCTCCCCAGGGAGCCACGATAGAGTGGCAGGGGCGCTACAGTGCTGGCAAGGGCGTGGCTGCCTCCCTGAACAAGCAGATCCCACGGCTGGAAGCCCCTGCTCCCTGCCAGCAGTGGGGGCACAGCATCGCAGGCATGTGGACCATGCCCTGGCTCCTGAGGCCTGATGTGGGCCAGGCTGGGAGGGCACCTGCTGTCCGAGCCCGTGGGGCCCGCCTCAGAGTGGACGGGACTCAGGCTGGGAGCACAGAGTGGGTCGCCATGCTAGCTTCAAACACTGAGCTAAGCTGACTCAAAGTGGGGTGCAGCTCAGGTAGAGCAGAATGGCCTGGGTCACACAGGGAAGGTTTACTGTGGTTCACGGTTTCAGAGGCTCAGTGCATGTCCCCTTGGTGCCAGTGCCTTGGGCCTATGGCGAGACGGAGCCCCATGGTGGGAATGCACAGCCCACAGGGTCGCTCGCCTAATGGGGGCCAGGGAGCAGAGAGAGGAAAGGGCGGGCTCAACAGCCCTTCTAGCCACGCCCCTAGGCCGTCACTTCCTCCCCACAGGCCCCGCCCTTACAGGGCCACACAGGCCGCTGAATGGGCCTTTTGGGGACACCTGCCCACACTGTAGTCGCCTTGCAGGAGGGGAGCCCCAGCTCAGGAAGCCTAAGCCGGCCTGAACGTGTCTCAAAGGACACGCAGTACTTCCCGCCCACTTTACAGACGTCTTTGAGATAATCCAGAACAAAGGCAGACCGTGCTGGGCTCCCAGGGTGTGCAGGAGGGAGAGGAGCCCCTGGACGCAGAGTCTGAGCCCCACACGCCCGAGTGAGGGCACAGTGGCCCGAGCAGGTGGTGCCCTAGCTCCGGCACCACCGCTGCCTCTGTGGTCACCCCTGGCCACCGTGCTCGGAAGCGGTGCTCTCTTCCCATGCGCCCGAGGGCGCCCACCCACCCATCAGCACCACGCTGCTCTTCTCAAGGGCCAACAGGACGCAGCCCACCGGGGTGGATAAGGACTTCACAACTGTGGCTGCCCCTTCCGCTCCCTGGGCCTCCGTGTCACAGCAGCGTCCCAGCACTGTGGGAGGCTGAGACGTGAGGATGGCAAGTTTGAGGACAATCCAGGCAGTTCGGTGGCTTAGCAAGACCTTGTCTCGAAATTAGAGAGAGACAGAGACAGAGACAGGATAAATAGAGAAAGAGAGAGAGAGAGAGGGAAGAAAGGCGGACAGAAGGGCTGGAGCACAGCTTGGTGCCCAAGGCCGGGTGTCCTGCACTGCCAGCGGGCGGCTCCCCGCTGAGCCCTGGGTGGGCATGGAGGGGCCTGGCGGAACCCTCAACCTCCCTTCCTCCCTTTGCTGTTCCCACGTGGGCACCAGGCCCAGGGAGGTGGAGACCACAGGGCCGTCCCTGTCCCTGGCAATGTCCTGATCCTGAGAGTGGGAGACTCGGTGATGGCAGTGGTGGGCACATGGGGCCGCGGGGGTGCTAGGGACCCTTGGCTTCGGTCACGTCTCAGGGAGCAGGGCCGGCTCACTGTCACTGTGGCTGCTGCAGGGAGGCCGAACGGCGCTCATGCTGGGCGTCAGCCACGACCGTGAGGACATGGTACACGCGCTGCTGCACTGCCAGGCGGACGTCAACCTGCAGGACCACGAGGGCGCCACGGCCCTCATGCTGGCCTGTCGCCATGGCAACGCAGAGCTGGTGCGGCTGCTCCTGGCACAGCCCTCCTGCGACAGCAGCCTGGCTGACAAGGTGAGACAGTGGCAGTGGGCGGGGGGGGGGGGCACTGGCAGGAAGGAGGTGGCAGGCAGTGACCACCGTGGGCAGGGGAACCGGGACAGCTGCAGCCCCACCCAGGAGGTGCCCAGGTCTGGCTGTCCCGACCCACCAGCTGTGGGCAGTGGCCCAGACAGGCCAGCTCTACTGTGTGGTGGGGACTGCAGACAGATCGCTAATGGGCAGCACCTCTCTGCCACTGGCCAGCACTACTGAGCGGCTGGGTGCACTGAGCCAGGCCGCTTGACAGAGGCTTCTTTGGTTGGTTTCGTACGGTTTCTTTTCTTTCTTTTTCTTTTTCTTTTGGTTTGGTACCAGGCATTGAACTCATGACCTCGTGCTTACCAGGCAAGTGCTTGAACCGCTGAGCTAAATCTCCAGCCTGGTTTTGTGCTTTTGAGACAGGGTCTCAATATGTAGCACAGACCAGCTGCAAACTCTGTGCTCCTCCTGCCTCAGCCTCCCACACGTAAGGAGCCTGGGCAGGTGCCTCCTACAGAAGCACCTGTAGGGTGACAGTGAGGGTGATGGTGACTTTAGCAGTGCGCCTACAGGAGCACTGGTGTGGCCCGGCTGAGGGGAGCCACTTGGTCATGGTCAGCGCATGGAGAGCTCCCCGCTGGGCCACATGCGGCAGCGTGGAGTGCTGGGCCCAGCTTCAGCCCCACTCTCGGGGACCTGGTCCACCTGTGGGTCAGGCTGCTCGTCCCTAACCTGTGTGTGCACTGCCAAGTCCTCTGACCTCGTTCATCGCCCGCACTGCTGCCAGGAAGTCCACAGCACGCCCCAGGCTTCGGGTGCCCCAGATGCCACCGCCCACCCTGGCAGCCCCCCCAAGCTCTCTGGCCAGCCCCATCACACTGTGTTTGTCACTTGTGGAGCTGCAGGCCGTGATGGGGGTGGTAGTGGCAGGGACCCTGTCCCAGGCTATTAACTGGGTGTTAACCCTCGCCTGCCTCAGGAGTGGATTTCTCACATCTCTGGAAGTGATTCTGAGGCTGCAGCAGAGAATGCCAGGCAGCTCTCACTGGTGCCGCCCATGTGGGGTGTTCAGCACCCCCCCCAAATAACTCCAAGTGTATCCTTGGCTGCTAAGGGTCACTTTGACCTCTAAGAAATTATCATTTAGATTACACAGTTTGGGAGCAGGAGGCTGAGGCAGGAAGATCCCAAGTAGAAGGCCGGTCTAGGCAAGGTAGTCTCTGGCTCAACATAACTTCAAACATGGGGTGGGGGGCGCTGGCGAGGTAGCTCAGGGTACAGTGCTCGCCTACACGTGTGGGGCCCTAGCAAAAAACGAAAGTGTAAAGCTGGGTGAGGCTGCTCCCGGCGCGCCGGTTCCAAGAGCTGTTTCTCTGGCGCGGCCCTTCGGGGGCCGCCGGTGACGCCGCTGCCGTCTGCCCTTCTGCCTGCAGGCTGGCCGCACCGCCCTGTCCATCGCGCTGCAGTCGCCGGCCCACGCGGAAATCGCGGGGCTGCTGCGGGCCCACGCGGGGCGGCCCGGGCGCCCGGGGCCGGAGCGGAACTGAGGCCGGGCTGGATGCTCGCCCCGCTCCGGTGCGACCTCACGCCCGCGGCCCGCCCTGTCCGACCCGGTGACCGAGCACGCGCCCTGCGGAAGGCGCCAGCGCCCCCTGGAGGCAGGGGCCGGCCAGCGCCCCTCTGGGCCGGCGTCGCCGGGGCGGACCGGACCCGCACGCGGACGGACAGAGCGGAGGCGCTCGGGTCACGGCCCGGAGCGCGGGGCCGGGCAGGACGCGTACTCGAGGACGCATCGTGGGCACAGGCGGCGCCCCCAGCCCGGGAGGGGCGGGGCTTCCCGGCGGGCGTCGATGTCCCCGGAGGGACAGGGTCAGCGGGTCAGGCGGCCCCCCCCCCGGCCCAGCGTGCCCGGCGGGCTGTGGACGCCCGGGGTCCCCCGTGCAGAAGCCCCCGCAGCCCACGGGCCGAAGCGCTGCGCCCCCGGTGCGCCCCGGCCTCCGACAGGCGAGCTCGCCGCGGCCCCCGGGCCGGCTTTGCGGTCTGCGAGGCACCGGGGAGCAGGCGGGCGCGACGCGGGGCACATCGGGCCTCCAAGCGGAGCAGGGGCGGCGCGTTCCATGGCTGGTTCTGGTCTCGGAGCGCGGGAGTCGCCGTGGTGGCGCCGCAGGCCGCCTCGCCGTCCCCGCTGTGCCCCGAATCCCTGGGCCTGCGGAGTTTAGGGGTGGGACCCTGGGGATGCCGGGCGACGCTGGCCACACTCGGAAGGCTCCGGGGCTCCCTGGGGTCTGTGTATTAAAACGCTGCCCTGCGCTTCCTGCCTGAGCCTTCCGCACCTCTGCGCTCAGTCCGCGCCTTTTCGGGCGGCGGCAGTGGCGGCCGGAGACCCCACAGCGCAAGGTCGCGAGGAAAAGCGCCGGGTCGGAGGCCGAGGGGCAGGCGCGACGTCCCGGGACCCCACCTCGCTGCTGCCCCCGCCTGCAGGGCACAACCGGCCACATGGGCGCTGCATCCCAGGATCCCATTCCGCATGTCGCACTAGGGGGGCAACTTCCACGGGGTCCCCCTTTTAGAAACTGTCATCTGAGCCCTGGGACCCCAGACAGCCCTGGAATGCTCTTTTCTGAGCTTCCAGATCAGAGCTCCCGATTGGTGTCGCCAGCGGGCGCCAGGCACCATCCAATGAAAGGCCGCGCCCGAAAACGTGACGCTGTCCCCGCCCACCTTCCTCGCTGCCTGACCTGACCTGAACCTCCAAGTCCACAAGAGGCCCATTTTCAACCCACTTGGGATATCGAGGCAGCCAGGACAGCACGGATGGAGCCCCTGGGGGAGAGCGCTCCATAGCCGCTGCAGGAAGTGGCCGGCCGGTGGACGGGGGTGCATGGATGGGGGGAGAGTTATTCCTGGGGATGCGCCTTCCACTAGTTACAGGTTTTAAAGCAAACATTGGTGAAACTCTTGAGGCGCAGCGCAAGCGGTACTAGAGTCTAAGCAGGGCCGCGGACCCCCAAGGGGGCCTCAGCCCCCTAGGACCCAGGAAAAGGAGCAGCTCAGCCTGTGAACCGCGGGAGGTCTGGAGTCTTTCAGCTTCTGTTATGCGGAGATTTGAGAGGGAGGTGGGGCAGGCTCGCTGGTAAATCCAGTATTTGGGAGGCTGAGGCAGGAAGATCACTAGTTGGAGTACAGCCTGGGGAGTTTGATGAGACCTTGTTTTAAAGAAAAAATAAGAGGCCAAGGATACAGCTCAGCGGTACAGCATTAGCCTGGAAAGTGCAAGTTACGGAGTTTGATTCCTGGTACTGACCTGAAGGAAGGCAGGGGAAGAAAAGGGGGGCTGAGCACGTAATAGCTCGGTGTGAGGTCCTGGGTTCAGGCTCCAGTGCTGTGGACAACCAGGGACCAGGAGAGGACAGTGGACAGACAGGCCATCAAGACAAAGGGGGCCCAGTGAAGCAGCCGCCACCAAGGACCCTTGGAGGCAGAGGCGATGGCATGGCCCGCCTTCACCGCTGTGGGGCAGCGCAGTGTGGAGCGTCCCCTCCTGCTGGCCTCGTAGGCCGTCACTCCTTTCAGCAGTTTCTCGCAGGCATTCAGTCACAGCAAACCTGAGCCCCGTGACGCACCTGTCACTCACCCGGACGGGGAAAATACGCCACCCTCACCCTCACAGCCCATCCTGCAGGCCTGGCTTGGCTTTGGGAAGGGGTGTCCAGGGCCTGGGTGACCTCTTCGACCTGGCAGAAGCGGCACAGTTCCTGCGAGTGGGCAGGTCGAGTGTGAGGGCATCAGCCTCCTGTCCGCAGCCCTCCTTGCACACTTGCCTCGAACTGGCCACCGAGTGGTCACCATGCTGCAAGGGCACTGTGGAGCCCTCAGGCTGCCCCCTATGCTTGGTGTCTGCCCCAGCAGGGCACGGAGCTGGCGTGTGGCGGCGAGGAGGGTGGGGGCCGAGGCACTGTGTGTGTGTGTCTGAGTGTGTGTGTGTGCGAGCAACATCCATCGAGACCCTGCAAGGCGCTTTTCAGATGTCATTTTAATGGAGAAGCCCAGCAAGTGCAGTCTTAGGACAGCAAGTAACACTCGGTGCCGGGAGACCTGCCACAGACTTGCAGCTGTGCTTGCAGACCAGCCTTCCTCCCTGTGCTTTTTTTAAAAAAACTAGTTGACTTCTTTGACACAACCTGTTTTTCAAGAGGCCACCAAGCCGGGTGTGGGGTACACACCTGTCATCCCAGCGCTTGGGAGGCTGAACCAGGAGGTGGAACCCCTCCGCGCTGGCCCCTCCAGCAGGGAGGCTGTGCAGACCCGGGCTCCGCCGCCCACGGCTGCCGCTTCCTTCTGGGCGTCTCTGTCTGCACCTGGGTGTGCGCAGTGTGTGGCTGACCCCGCGGAGCCGTCTTCCTGCAGCTCCCTGGGGTCCGGCTCCCCACCGCGGTTCCCTGGGGAACACCCTGCACCTGTCACCACTCTGGACATCAAAACGTGGTGCTCTGTGAGCGACAGAGCCGGAGTCCACCAGGTGGTCGGTGCCACGTCCTGGCCTGAAGCAGCACATGGGAGATGACTTCCAGCCCCTCAGCCTCCCCGAAGAATAAGGGGTCACTGTGCATGAGGGGTGAGCAGGAGAGGAGTAAAGCAGGTAAAAAGGCGACCAGGAAAATCGTAGTTCATAACTGCCTTTAGAAGACAGACTGAACCTCAGGGTACCGCTGCCCAGGCTTCTGCACCCAGCTTTCCACAACCCCTGCTCCTCTCGGCCCGTCGCACCTCCCAGCCCTCAAAAACATGCTCAGCCCAGAAATTAGCTTAGCAGACACACAAAGGGCATGAAGGGATAGATGAGAGGGTTCAAAACATCTCAGATCACCAGGCATGGTAGCACAGACACCTGTGATCCCAGCATTCAGGAGGCTGAGGCAGGACAGTCCTTACAAGCTTGAGACCAGCCTGGGCTACAAAGTGAGCCCAAGGCCAGCCTGAACTGCGTAGTGAGACCCTGGCTCAAAAAGACAAACAAAACAAAAAACCTCTTAGATTAACCAATTTAAAGAAAGGAAAGACAGGTGCCTTCCTCCCATGACCCGGGCCATTGTCTTCCTGGGTAGATCAGCCTTTCCCAAACCAAGAGGAGACCGGACTCCTGCAGAAGCGGATTCTGCAGGGTTCAGCTGGGAGGACAGACAGACAACCCCAACCCTCTGGGGGCCTTCTGCTTTCTTGGAGTGTGTATTTCTGATTCTACCTTCTTAAGCCTCTTTATGCTTCTTCAAACAAACAAAATTTTCTCTGCCTCCTTAAACTTCTGCTTGTCTCTTGAGCACGTATCATTTTTTAAATTAAAATTTTGCTAATTAACACCAAGGCAGGTTGATGCACACCTGTAATTCTACCACTTAGGACACTGAGGCAGGAGGATCCCTGAATCTGAGGCCAGCTTGAGCTACATAGGGAATTCAAGGCCAGGTTGAACTACATGACGAGACTCTACTCAAATGTAGATAATCCCCCTCGAAATACCCCCTCTCACTTCAAATACAGCTGTCCGGTTGCTCTCGCCCCTTTCTGAAGCAGTTCTGGTATCACAGAGAGCGAACTTGCTTGCCCTGTGACCGGCTGCCCGCGCCATCACCTAAGCGACCGCACTTGTGACCGGACTGACTATAGTTCTGTTGCACCCCGAATCCCTCACCTCTTGGCTTTGCTCATCAACTCCCTTGAGAAGCGGGGCTGGTGCACAACCCCCTTCTGCGGCCCCTTCCGTCCTCACCCTCAGAGGCTGCAGGCAGAGCCTGACGTAACGGCGTCCTCCACTCTCTGTCTTAGTAGGTGGGAGAGGACAGTCCACCCCAATGGTAGTTCAAAGGCAGGCCACGGAGAGTCCCAAAGCCCCGTTCATCCCTCAGAGTCTGTCAGTCTGGCCACTGTGACCCCCAGCCGCAGTCTTGATGGATTTCATCTTCCACATGGGTTCCCTGTGCTGCAGGATGACCACGGAAGGGACAGGTTTTAAATCAGCTGAGGACATCAAGGCAGCCAGGTCAGTGCAGCTGATGACCCTCAGGAGAGAGCTCGCCAGAGCTGCTGCAGAAAGCAGCCAGGACACCAGTGGAGGGATGGGAGTCTCGCTGGTACGTCTCATTGGAAGAAATGTTTCTGGCTGCAATAACCTTTCTTAAGAAATGTGAAGGTCCGGTGTGTATCTCACACAACCCTGGTTAGTCTCCCCCCAGGGGAGCCGGCAGCCCAGTGCCCAGCAGCCTGGAGGGAACTACTCAGCTCTGGGCAAAGATGGCCTCCCCACCCACCCCCATCTGCTCCCCTCCCCTCCCCTCCCCAGGGTGGGGACTGGGCTGGAAGGAGGGGTCCTCACCTGCCCACTGGGGTCCCTCAGGCTCCTGCTGTGTTCATTTGTTGACATTTTTTTTTGAAAAGAGCTCAACACCCCTCAGGCAGTGGATTTGGGGGAGCCCAGAGTCTTCAATGGGATTACCTTCCGTTTAGGGTTTTTCTTTTAGTTGTTTGAGACAGGGTCTTGCTGTGTATCCCAGGCTGGCCTCAAACTTGTGGGGATCCTCCCGTCTCAGCTTTGCAAGTGCTGGGATTAAAGGCGTGTTGCCAGGCCTTGCTTTTTTGAGACAGGAGAGTGGCCTATTCTTGTCTCCAAGTTAGAATCAACTCAAGAAAGCTACACGCGCACCCCAAAGCCACCAGAGGCGCAGTTCTCATGAGTGCCCCCCCCCCCGCAGCCTTCTCCCCAGCACAGCCTGGCTGAGCTGACACCTTCCAGAACAGGCTCCACACTCCACCTGCAGCCACGGCACCCAGGCCCGGCGCTCAGCAAGGCTGGAGACAGCTCAGGGCCTGAGCGTTCCTGATGGCCGCCCTCCCGGGAAGTGGGCAGGCCAGGCCACTCCCCACTGCTTTGCTTGTTTTTATCTTCCAGCAGTGGAAGCTGAAGCAGGCTGGTGTGACCCCCCACCCCTCCATCTCCTAAGGGTTGGGATGTCAGGAACACAGGCACCCTGAAAGTCACCACAAAGCTCTCCCAGGAAGGGAGTGGGTGCTGGACTAAGGAGCCTGAGCCCCAGGAGCAGGGTCACTCACTGGCCAGTACCAGCTTGGAGCCAGGTGCTGGGCCAGGGAATTTGTTTTATTTTTTGAGACTGGGTCTCACTAGGTAGCCCAGGCTGGTCTCAAACTCAGTGATCCTCCTGCCTCAGCCTCCCAGGCCTCACCACACCCGGTGAGGATACTTTTAATAGCAGTTTCTTCTCAGGCACCTTGGAAAGAGGACAGACCTTTCCCTGGGTTAGACTGAGTCCGCGAAGCCAATGCTGTAAAAATGTCAATCACTAACCTGCGCTCTCTTCTGCATTTCAAACTGATTTGTTTCATTAGGGACTAAAACTCACTGCCGTGCTAGACTTCCGTTCCCAGGGTCAGGCTGTGAAACGCAGAAACCCTGAGCTAACCAGCTCGCTTTGCTAAATGAAGCTGCAGTCACTGTTCTATGATTTGTCGTCAAACTGAAACTTCTGTCAATGAGCCCACAACAGCTTGCAACACACACAACTATGCCCGGTTACCACAAATACCCACGGTACCCCAGCCTCCAGCGAGAGCTCATCTTACCCTCCTGACTCCTGTTCACCACCTTATAAACAGTCCAGTACTTGGGAGGCTGAGGCAGGAGGATCACTGCAAATTTGAGACTAGCCTGGGCTACAAAGTGAGCGAGGCAGCCTGACCTGCATAGGAGGCCCTGCCTCAAAAAGATAAAAACAAAATGAAACAGAAAACACACCTCAGACTTTGAAGGTATTTCCTCTGGGGCCTGCTAGTCTCAATAAAATGTCTTTTCTTCTCCTGAGCCTCTGGCTAGTTGATTCAGTTTTTCCTGCAACAACAGAGCTGATGCAGTAATGATTAAAGCACTTTTTTAAAATAAGCACACGAAGCCTACTCAAGTGAAAAATCTTTATTATAAACACACCCTCCTCTTGAGCTAATATCCCAGTTACTTAGGCCGAGGCAGGAGGGTCACAAGTTTGAGACCAGCCTGAGCAACTTAGTGAGCCCCGTCTCAAAATTTAAAAAAAGGGCCTGAGAAGTAGCTCAGAGCAAAAACCCGGAGTTGATTCTCTCATCAACAAAGAAATACAACAAGCCTCTTACACCAGCTATGACAGTCATGGTTACATTTTAAAAACACAGCTTTTCACAGTGTCCAGGTGATAAGCTTCCCTTCCCTGCCCCCGCAGAGCCGCTGGCAGCCACCCGGGGTAGAGGCCATGCTTCGGCTGCTGACCTCCTGGCTTGTGCGGGTCACTTGCTGGGCGCCCCAGACCCCTAGAGTACGTTCCCCAGCACCTGTCTCAGAGAGGGCACTCGCGACACGAATCTCCTGAACTCGGCGATGTCGAAGAAGGTTATCGCTTTCCCCTCGAAATCAATGGTGAGCTTGGCCGGGTAGCGGATGCGGGGGTGGAAGCCGCTGTCCTGCAGGACTCTCACGATGTCGCGCCACTGGCTCCGGGCGTCCAGCGTGCCCAGCGAGAAGTCTGCCGTTAGCCGGATGCTCTTGCCCCTGTAGGTGACCTCGCGCTCCCGCGAGGCCTTCAGCACCCTCTCCCGCTCGTTGGGGCTCCAGAACGTCACCAGGATGTGTCGGGGGGTGAGCTTTCGCTCGTCCACCCTGTCAGGGACTCGCTGAGCACTGACCACCTTGACGCCCAGGTCTGGGAAGTGTTCCTCCAGGATCTCGCCCACGATGTCCTCCGCCCTGTTCTCCTTTGTGTCCTTTTCCGGAACCCCAACCACACGCACGTTGGTGCTCCTGAGCTTGTCCTCCCGGACTCGGAGTTTCTCATTATTCACCAGCTGCCTGGACATCTGCGCAGCCGCCCTGGCCACCTCTTCCACTTGGTCGTCCAGCTGGCCCACCCTGCCCTCGAGCTCACTCACCCTGCCCCACAGGCTGTCCACCAAGTGTCCCCCAGCCCAGGCATCCTCGGGATGGCACTGTCTCACGTCCTCCACCTCCTCCCGCAGCGCTCGCAAGATGCTGACCACGCGTCTTCTGAAGTTTTCTTCTGTTTGCTGGATTAAGTCAGCTTCTTCGGGTGTCAGCTCTTCTACTCCCAGGGTCTCGTTCCTCTCCTTCCCTGAACACTCGGCAACCCCTGACGCAGCACTCGGAGTTTCCTGGGAACACCTTCCGCCCTCACTGGGCCGCCCCTCTGCTGGTTTCGGGAGGGAGCTCCAGGGCGAGGTCGGAGGGTGCACCTCTGTTCCTGGGCCTTGGGGGGCGGCGGCTTCCTCCTCTTCAACCTGTGCCTCCTGGTTCTGCACTAGCTCTTCCTTCTCCCTCACCCTCGAGGAGTGACCCAGCACGGAGGCCTCTCCTCCCTCCTGGCCAGGGCTGCCTCCTGCCCATGGCTCAGTCCCTTCTTCCATTCCTGAGCCTTCGCCTCCCTCCTGCGGCTCCTCCATCTCAGAGCTCCCTCCTCCCTCCTCTTCTGTCCCGGAGTTTTCTTGCCCCTCCGACCCCCAAGTTTCTTCTCCCTCCTCCTCCTCCTCCCAGCTGCCCCCTTCCTTGGCCTCCTGGCCCCAGCTTTCCTCCTCCTCCTCCCCTTCCTCCTCCAGCCACGGGGCCTCCTGCTCCTCCACCTGGGAGCTTTCCTCTCCCTTCCATGTTGGGGATGCCGGGCTCCTCCCCGCAGCCCCAGCCACATTCACCTCTTTAATGAACAGGAAGTTCAAGCCATCGCCTGCTGGGTCTCCAGCTCCGCACTGGGAGGCTGTTAGAAGATTGTCCTGGAAGTGAAAAAAGGCAGAGCTAGAGCCAGACCTGCCGAGAACTCAGGCGTCCGCCCACTGGAGCGTGGCTGCCACGTGCCAACGAGGACGACCTGGGGAATCGCTGGACGGTGCCTATTCCTTCACTCTCCGTGCTGGACATCAAGTCCAGGCCCTGCGTGCACTAGGCAGGGCTCCCATGGCGCATCACCCTGCCCGTTACTCGTTACACTCAGTGGTTTGCATGTGCTGGGCGCTCCTTGCTTTAATACTTTAACATCTGTCACCGTAGCCGCTGGGTCTTGGGTGGAGCGGCAGCTGCCTTAGAGGCTGAGCCGCTGCAAAGTGGCTGGTCGTGGTGGTGCCACCTGGCGGCCCAGCTGCTCCAAAGGCTAGCGCAAAGCTCCAGGGAGCGCTTTGGTGCCTGCTTCTGTTACAGGCAGCTGAGGTACTTATTATATAGGCCGCAGTCAGACAGGGCTGGGCCCCCAGGAAGCCAACAGAGGACCAGATGTCTTTGACCTTGGAGGAGGCAGACACCCCCTGCTGTGGTCCAGATCTCAATACAAAAGGCAAAACAAATGCAGTCACACCCCAAGTACTGACATTCTGAACAGGTGTGGATCACCTCGGGCAGCCAGGAGTCACTGCCCCATAAGCACCCCCCCCACGGCGCCACTGGCTTCCCCATTTGTCCCTGATTTGGTCAATTTTACCTCAGCAACTAATCCTACTGGCTGACCTCAGTTCTGTCCCACCTTGTGAGCTGTCACCTCGTGGAGCTGCCACCTTGTGAGCTGTCACGTTTTCCCCACCTTGGGCCACCTCACCTTGTGGTTTTGCTCTATAAAAGTCCCCGACTGGAGCCCCCTTCTGTCTCCCTCTCAGACAGAAGCTTTTGTTCTCTCACTAACTATATTCTGCTATTAACCTCCATTGTTCCTAAAATTCATTCTTCAATTAGTTTTGTTTCCCTGTATCAGTTTGATGCTGTGCTGGGGGGGGGGCAGGATTCCAATCTGAATTTTCTGAGGCTCTGCAGGTGTGAAAACGTCTGCATTTCACTGCACACTTACCCCCCATAAAGGCAGGTTTCATTTTCCCACATGCACGTTCTTTTTTTTCTTTTTTTGTTACCAGGTATTGAACTCACGAACTCACACTTGCCAAGCAGGCGCTTATGTCGCTGAGCTAAATCCCCAGCCCCCTCCATGCACTTTAAACTCTAGCAGAAATATTACTTGAAAGGAAAATGGGTTTGGTTCCAATCCCACCCCAGCTGCCAGCTCCTAAAGTGAGGTCCACCAGAGCAGCCTTGGACTCTGAGGGCCATGGAACCTTAAACAAGACCACGAAGTGTGGGGTGCCACCTATGAGGTCACGGATTGCACCGGGCAGTGCTGGCTCAACCCAGGCTCAGCGTCCAAGGCAAGTGCTCCACCATCTGCACCCAGAGGGAGACACGTGCCCACCTCTCCTGCCTCAGCCTTCGCCAGCACAGTGCCCACTGCCTGGCTGGGCTACTGAGCTGGTGCGGTGGGTGCCGTGACTGGGGGGCTGTCTGCCAGCTCGAGGGTCCTGGGGGCCCAGGAGACCTAGCAGAGTTTCAGACACGGGCTCCCCTGGCGGCCAAGGTCAAAGCAGCACCCCTGAGGGTACATCTCCCACAGCTCCAGTTGAGAGAAGACCCTGTGGAGTGCAGCCTGTCACCCCACAAGGCCGGAACCTCTAACCAGGAAAGGGAGAGAAGGAAAGAAGTCCTAGGCCAGGCACTCGCACACACGGAGCCCCAGCAGCCCGGAGGCTGCGCCGGGCAACGCTTTCTTTGAAGGAACCCACCGAACCCAAGGAGACGGAGCTATGCTCAGCCTTTTTCCGGGTCTGAGACAGGGTCTCCTCATGAAGTTGTTCAGGCTGACCTTCCACTTGGGACGCTCCTGCCGGGTCCTCCCAGGGTGCTGGCACCACCCCCTGCTCTGAAGTCTTATTAGGGTTTTTTTCCCTTTTTTTTGAGACTAGAATCACTATGCACTTCAAGCTGGCCTCAGCTCACTTACCTCCTGCCTCGGCCTCCCAAGCGCTGGGATGACAGGTGTGCCTGCCACGTGCCTGGCTCTGAAGCCATTATTTTCTAGAAAAGGGTTTACCCCGGGAGCTAACGGCGGGGCAGCCCCTGCCCGGCAGCTCACACGCGGGCGCCGGCGTGCACACTTACCCTCTTTCTTTGCCTCCCACGTGGACACGAGTTTGCACTCTGTTCAAAAACATCTCTCAGCAAATCTTTCAGAAGAGCCTTTTGGCTGCTGAATTTTCTGAGGCTCTGCAGGTCTGAAAACGTCTGCATTTCACCGTCACACTGAAACGCTAGTTCAACCCTGCACAGAAACTGAGGGTCAAAACCATTTTCTCCCAAAATGCTGAAGATGCGACTCCACGGCGGGCCGACTTCCAGCGCTGCCGAGCACGAGTCGGCGGCCAGCGTCAGGGAGGCGCCCGCGGGCCCCCGGCGCCGTCCTTCTCCTCCAGCGCGCTGCGCGGCCCCCGCCTCTCTCTCGCTGTCCCCTCTCTGCGGAGCTTCGCCCAGGACCTTGCGGCTTCTCTGCCCTCCGTGCCTGCGTGGGGCTCCGGCTGGGCCTCGCCCGACCCCGGCCTTCGGAGGCCATTCCTTCCCTTGCTCCGCACCGTGGGTTTGGGCTCCGACTGATTTTCTTCTCAGCCCAGCTGGGTTTCTCGCAGAGGCCGAGCTTTCAGTGTCTTCCGTTTTGGAATCTTCTATCTTTTCCGCCAACCAGGTCTTGGCTGAGGCTGAATCTTTTATGTCCCGCCTCCCCTTTCTGCTCCCGGAGCCCTTTGAAGGTCCCGCTTCAGGTGGGGCCACCTTTGCCTCCCAAAGTTTCCTTATGTGACAGGTGAGGGTCTGCACCATCTCTTCCAACTTGAGACCCTGCTGCTCCTTCAGGAACCTGAGCTTGCGCCTGTCACCTGCTGCAGAGTCCTCGGACTCAGGGTCCAGGACCGGGGCCCCCGCCCTCTCAGTCTCGGTGGACGCCTTCCCACCCCTCCTTCGGACTTCTTCCCGTCCCTTTGCTGGTCTCGCCAGGTTGGGTTGGGCCCTGGACATCGTGGCTGTGTTGTCAAAACCAGTTTTCTCTTCTGGAAAAGTAAATCTGTTCTTGCACACTGGGTAGACTTCAGAAATTCAAATTTTAAACAAGTCACCTGAAACAAAGAAATAAATTAAAATACTGAGGAATTTAATACACTCAGTAAGAATGAGCTTAGTTAAGAAAATTATACATGTACTGGATAAAAACTTAACGTAAAAGGCCAGAAACAAGACAGGCACATGAACTCTAAGCAAGGGAAAGAAGAATCCAGAATCTGAACCTCAGGAAGGCCTGTACCGGCTGGGTGTGGCAGCACACACCTATCACCTCAACACTCCGGGAAGCTGAGGCAGGAGGATCCCAAAGTTTGAGCCCAGTGTGTGCAACCTGGTGGAAGCCTGTGTCAAAATTAAGGCCCAAAAGATCGAGAAACAACCAGTGAGGCTCTTCTCCAAAGGGCCACCTCCCACATGGCCCTAAACTCAAGATTACATGTAGTACTCTGCAGAGATTTGCTAAGGAACTAAAAGACGGAAAGTATAACAGAAAATGCTCCCCCCCAACATGCTGGTGGTGTTGGTTCCCACCAACGTAACCAGCTTCTGTACAGCTTCCCAGAAACGGCTGCCACCCTGACACAACCAGCAGAACCAGCGCCCACATGATGAGCCGCTCCACGGGGCCCCCTTTTCTAAGCCTGTGAGCCGGCCCCTTCGGGAAGGGGCCCCATGAAAGCTAAGGGCTGAGGGTGCAGCTTAGTCTAGGACCCAAAACAGAACACACAAGATGAGAGTGCGGTTGGGGGCAGAGCACGTGCCTAGCAAGGCCTCGTGTTCAATCCCCAGTTCCGGCAAAGAAATGTATGAAGCCCGCATGAGACGCACAGGCCTGGAGAGAAAGTGGCCGATCCGCATCCGCCAGCTTCTCCCTTACAAGGAAACACGCGCTGCTAGGATGCACGGCCCGCCACGGGAATCCCGGGCGACAGGGAGGGTCACAGAGGAGCCTCAGGCCCTGTACGCTGCAGGGCATCGGGGCTTTCCACCTCTGCCAGGCCACCTGCACTGCCTGAGTCCCCCGGGGCAGGAGAGAGGACAGGAGAGGGGTGGAGGGCCAGAGACTGAATGGGCAGACACAGCCAGGGCCAGCCCAGGCCACACTGACACGGATGCTGTCTCGGGTTCAAGGAGGAGCAGGTAGCAGCAGCAAGGGCAGCTCTGGGATGGACACTGAGGCAACGCACAGCTGGGGAGAAGGGCTGTGCACTGAGGACTCGGCTTGGAGCCAGCAGGGACACAGGTGGGGCGTGGGTAGAAGGGAGGAAACTCCTGACTCAGCCTCCCAGCTCTGCATCAGGCATCAGTTAAGGACAGAGTCCCAAAGCCTAGGAAGGGTAAGGCCCAGGATGGGGCGCTTCAGACCTGAAGTGGCAGCTAGCTGCACAGCCCTGGGCGCTGATGTGAGCTGTCAGGAGAGCAGGAGGGCAGGCCACAGCCCACTGCAGGGCAGGGGCTACTGAGGTTGGCCAGGGCTGCAGCCGCCTGCTCGGATTTGATAGCAAGTGAACTGACCATGGTTAGTTTGTGTCCTGCACACAAAGCTGCAAAGGTAGCTCAGTCTTGAAAGCTAAAGAAATGAAGTTAACACTGGGCACCTCGGCCCCACGCAGACCCTTAAGCAGAGGGCTCGGCGGCCCAGACCTGTGACCCCTGCACTGGGCATGGCCAGTGGGCAGAATGAAGGAGAATCCTGGCAAGTTCCAGAGCAGCCTGGGCTACAAAGTGACCTCAAGGCCAGCCTGAACTGCAGCGTCTCAAAAAGACCAAAAAACCCCAAACAGAAAAAAGGGGAGCGGGGCGGGGGG
>PVLA01011294.1:0-54571 GCA_004027455.1 Hydrochoerus hydrochaeris
CCGCTGTGATTTTGATGAGTTTTCCTTTATAGGTAATCTGTTTCTTTTCTCTGACTGCTTTTAATATTCTGTTCTTGTGATGGATTTCTGGGATCCTGATTATTATATGTCTGGGTATAGATCTGTTTTGGTTGTAGCTGGCTGGAGTTCTGTATGCCTCATTTATCTGAACTTCACTTCTGTTACTTATGTTTGGGAAGTTTTCCTTAATTATTTCTATGAATAGACTTTTTATTTCATTTGTATTTGTTGCTGCATCTTCATTTACATATTTTACTCTTAGATTATAAATCCTCTTGTCATCTTCTAGCCTTTGTATTGTTGCTTCCTGGTTCCTTGTTATTTTTAAGAGATCCTTCCTTTCATGATCATATGTTGCAAATCTATCTTCAAGTTTTGAAAGTTTGTCTTTAGTTTCTGTTAAAAGGTTTGCCAGCTTTCAATGGAATTTTTAATTTCCTGATATTCTCTTTGGATCTGTTTCATGTATTCTAGGTTTTGTTTATATTCTTCATCAAGACTTCTCTCCTTTCTCTGGGTTCCTCTATTCTTTCATTTGTGTCTACTTGAGGATTACCCAGGACTTCTTTTATTAATCTTCTTATATCTTGCTTCACCTGAGTTAGAATTTCAGATTTAAATTTGTTGATGAGGTCACGGAAGTATTTCTTTATTTCTGATGAGGCTGTCTCTGACATTACAGGTTTGCTGCTCTCAGCCTCCTCTGCATTTACCTCTGCTGGACTCACTTTCCCTGGTTCCACAGTTGGAAACCTTTTGTTTTTTCTCTGTCTTGTCATGTTTCTGGTCCCCTTCAGATGGGTGGGTGGTGGAGGTCTCCAGGCCTTTTGTATTGCTTAGTTTTTTCTGCAGTGCACTTGCTAGGGAAGTGCCACCCCCCAGTGGGCTGTGGTTCTGTGAGGTGCAAGCTGAGAGCCAGCCCCTCCCCCTCAGTCAGTCAACTAGGGGATGCTTCAGCAACTTTGTCTGTTCCCTGGGGTTTGCCACTGGCTCAGAAAACCTCGTCCCTGGCTATTTGGTTTCAACCAGGGGCCTGGCCCAGCCCAAGCAGATCCCACCAATCTGCTTTGGACCAGGGGCCGTTGATAGACGCTGCCTTGGGTTTTGATTCAAGCCGGCCCCGCCCAACTCCAAAATGTCATCTAGCTGGTCCTCCTGCTCTGGGGAATCCAGTTCCCGTCACTCACCAAAGTTCACACAACTCCATTGGCTGTTTCCACTCCCTGCAGCAGCACCTCCTCCAGCCGAGGGTCTGGAGCTCACCAACCCCTGCTCTCTTGGCAGGGCCGTGATCTCAGCTTGATGAGTCGACTCTAAGACGTGCCAGTACAGTGACTGGGGCTTGCCCAGCTTCTTCTTTTTTTTCTTTTTCCTCAGTTTCTTCCTGGGTCCTGAAAATTCCTCTCCTTTTGTCTGGCTTTCTCCATGTTGTCAGATTCCAGTGTCTGAGTTGGTTTTTTTTCAGAGAGGCTCTCTTATCATGCCACCACTTAGTCAGCCATCTTGCAATCCTATATATATCCTCTGTAATCTGATTTCTGTTGCCATAGCAAAATACCTGAAGCTTGGTCCTTTATAAAGAAAAAAGGCCTTTTTAGCTTACAATTGTAGAGAGTTAAATTGACTATCTACATGATGTGACACCATGGTTTTCAGGTTCTGATGCAGGTCCCCTCAACTATGTTAAAACAAGGTAGAGGGATAAAAAAGGAAACTTTAAAAAGGAGACCACATAGTAAGATAGGAAGCCAGAAAAGAATTTGGGAGCCATACTTCCTCATTTTCTATTTTATTTTATTTTATTTATTTTGAAGGTAGTAGAAATACAACAGAACAAGATAGAACAAAGCCAATTGAGACAGTGCAGTGAAATTGGTACAGAACTTCACAACAGGTTACTGGGGTAATGGTAATAGGTACCATAGTATATCTCATTATCTTCACAATAGTTGTCTAGTCAATTAGGTACAGCAAAATCAAACCAAAACAGAACATTATAAAACCAAGCAAAAGAAAATATTGAATAGAGTAGAGCAATTAATCATAATGAAACAAAACTGAAAACAACATTTGCTTTCAAAGAGAAGATAGAGAAGACCCCCCATATTTGCTATATTGCACACAGTCATCCTCCCAAGAGATGCTCAGACCTCTGTCCCCAGTTGCTAAGGGGAGAGGGTTGGATGTTTGATTCCAAGCCTGTGCACCGGTAGGCTCACAGGAGATACTACTGGTTCTCCTCCTGGCTCATGCCTGAGGAAGGCGCTTACCAAGAGGGAGGGTGAATTGCTTCTTTGTGCAGCCTCCTGGGCTCTACCATGGCCATGGCTGGATCTCAAGGGCTGCTCATTCCAGACTTCCTCTTTTATAACAATCTTTTCTCTCTAGAACTAGCTCACTCCTTGAAATCAGTATTAATCCCAGCAGAGGCCAGGACCTCCAGTGACCAAATCTTTTTTTACTAGGCCCCACCCCTTAAATGTCCGTGGCCTCTACCATTACCACATTGGGGCCAAGCTTCTACATGTGAACTCTTGCGAGACTCATTCAAACTGTATCTAAACCATCACTTTCCATGGGGAATGTGATACAAATCAAGGCAGGACTGAAACTCAGAAGGCAATCATCTTCTTCACCCCAGTACTTGGGTGATCTCCTCTCTATTAAGCAACTTATTTAGAGACTCACTTCAACCTTCCTAGGCCTTCTTAACTGTGTGTCTATGAATTCCATTCCCTGGCCTTGGTCATTACCTAAAAACACTCCAGTGCTCTGCCCTTTCCTTACACTTTCCTCATTCTCTCTTTTAGCTCCTGTTTTGTCACTGATGTGTGTGATCTCATGCCTGCTAATTTCATTTGTTCTTGCTCTGTTATCTTTGTCCCTGCCCCTCCTTACCACCCACTGTCTAACTCCCAGCACTGGGACAATGCTACTTTCCATCTTGGGTCTCCACAGCCCTTGAAACTAGAAGAACTCATGCAACAGTGAAGACTAGTTCCATTATGAAAACACTGGTACACCTACTGCAGCCTATCCACCTCTGTCTTATTGTTCAGCTTAATCTCCTGCCCTCTTCAGATGCAACAAAACCTCCTCCATTCCTTCACAGTGGCCTTGGAAGCCAGTAGAGAAAATCTTTTTTTGTTGTTGTGGTTGGTACTGAGGATCAAACTCATGACTTCACGCTTGCTAGGAAGGTACTTATGCCACTGAGTTAATCTCCAACTAGTAGAGAAAATCTTTCAGAACTCTGATTTTTCACTCACAAACTTGTTACAACTGCACTACAGAGCATCCCTGCAAGTTTTGCCTGCTTGCTATACATGTCCCCTTCTTCTAGTAATAGCCTCTCAATTTTCCTTGGGGGTAATCCTCCCTACTACATTTGTCTGGCTTGGATAAGAGTGAGACTGTCCTTCAGATTTAGCAGATCAACTAGCAAAGCCAATCTCTCTGGCCATGGTGATTGTGTTCTGAATATATATGCAGGACCACAGAATGTCCAATGAGAAACATTCAAAAGAATGATTCAGAATAAGCTTGACTTCTTTTAGAATGAATGAACCAGGAGGATAAACATTGGAAGTTACCGCAAGAAGTAGTCCTGTGTGAGACTGGAGTCATCATAGTTCTAAGAGATGGAGAAAGAAAAGGAAATGAATCAATGGCATCAATTGAACCTGTAGATGGAGTTAGTGCTGTGTCTTGACCTTTTAGTTAATGAGATCAGAAAATTTTCTTTTTCTGCATAAGTCTGTAAAAACTGCTTTACTCTTGCTCCCAAAACAAAATATATCCTGGTCAATAGCTATATGCATACAAATTCTTATCCTCTTTAGTACAATATCAGGGGACTATGTATTCTGATTCTTTTTTAGACTAATGCTCCATCAGTGCTAGTCTTTCATCCAACACTTCCTGCGAGCCTGGTTTATGTCAGGTACTGTTCCAGGTATTCTTCATGGCATTTGCTCTATAGTTGAAAAGAATGAAAAAAAGGAAATGGACTTTTTAGAAAGTAAAAATAAAACTGTGATAAGTGCTATGATTAGAGCTAATAGAACGACTAGGTGGTGGATGGAAGCCTGGGAAACACTTTAATTATCTTTCTGTTTTGGTTGCTGATTTAATTGTTTTATGATCAGGGAATGGATTCTGTATAATTTTATTCCTCTGATATTTATTGGGATTTTAAAATGTGTATTTCAAATTTTGTGTGGAATTCAGCATATTCTAAGGTAACAGTATATTTCTCAGTAAGTGTTCATGGGATGAAGTGGATTGATGGTATTATTTAAAACTAAGTATGCTAATTGATTTTTGTCTACTTACCTCAGTTACCCACAGAAATGTGTTTAAGTCTTGAATTATACTTGTAGGTTTGTCTGCTGCTTCTTCTCCTTTTTTTTGAATTTTATTTAAAAAATAGAAAAGTCAAAAAAGAACAAAAAGCAAAAGGCATAAACAACAATGGCAAACTCAAAATAATAACAATATGTTTTCAAAACAGAATGAAAAAAATTTAACAGTGATTGTTATATTGCATATTGTTCTTTTTTCAAAGAAAGAAAAGAGAATTAAACAAAATAGAAAAAACAGAAAAGAAGGGTAGAACAATGCCAAATTTAAAAAAATTATCATTATAGAATCGCTAGTTGATACATTACTCATTGTCATCCTAAAAAATAGTTGCCAAAGTCACAAAAATCAAAGCATATATAGTGGCTAGACACTCAAACATTGACAGTGCAAATCCTTCACTTCAATGTTCCAACAGAAGTTGAGTAATATGGTCGTCTATTTTATACACTATACATACCATTATACTCTTTAGAACACTTTCCTTCCCTTTCACAATGTCTATTATACCTTTTGGATCCCATTATTCTGTCAGTTTTTATTATTTTTTACACTAGAGCGACAAAGTGATATTTACTCATGTGAGTCTTATTCATTTCACTAATGAGGATATTTTCAAGTTGCCTCCATTTACCTCTAAAGGCCTCAAGATCTTCCTTTTTATGGCTAAGTAGTATTCCATTGTATAAAAATACCATGTTTTTTTCATCCACTCTGCAGTTGATTGGCATTTTGGTTGTTTCCAAGATTTAGCTATCACAAATTGTGCTGCTATGAACATGGGGGCACATATATCACTGTGATATGATTTCAGTTTTTCTGGGAAAATACCCAGGAGGAGAATAGCTGGATTGAATGGAACTTCCAATCCTAGTTTTATAAGGAATCTACATACTAATTTCCACAGTGGCTACACCAGTCTACACTCCCACCAACAGTGGAGAAGTGTTCCTTTTCCCCCCGCATCCTCGCCAACATTTGTTATCTGGTGTTTTCTTGATGGCAACCATTGTTTCCTGGGGTGAGATGAAATCTCAATGCTATTTTAATTTGCATTTCTTGAATGACCAGTCATGGTGAACATTTCTTCATATATTTATTTGCCATTTGTATATCTTCATCTGAGAATTGTGTGTTCATCTCCAATGCCCACTTTTGGAGAGGATCTTTGAATTTGGGGGTCTTGATGTTTTTCAGTTCTTTATATGTTCTGGATATAAGTCCTTTGTCTGAGGCATTGTTGGTTAAGATTCATTCTCATTCTGTAGGTTTTATTTTCACTTTGTTTGTGATTTCTTTTGAAGTGCAAGAACTTTTTAGTAATATGAGACCCCAATTGTTGATTCTTTGAAGTATTTCCTGTGTGGTTTGTGTTTTATTCACGAATTTTCTCCATACCCTTATGTCTCCAAGGTTTTTACCTACTTTGTCTTCCAGTAGATTTAGTGTTTCTGTTTTAATATTTAGATCCTTGATCCATCTTGACTTTAGTTTAGTGTATGGTGATAGGCATGGGCCTATTTTCAGTCATTGGCATGTGGAAAGCCAATTTTTCAACACCATTTATTAAAGAGGCTACCCTTCTTCCAGTGAACACGTTTAGCCCCTTTGTCAAATATAAGGTGGTTGAGTGTCTTTGTAGTAGTGCTTGCATCTTCTAATCTGTTCCATTGATCCTCAGGTCTATTTCTTTGCTAATATCATGCTGATTTTATAACTGTGGCTTTGTAGTATAGTTTCAGGTCAGGAATTGAGATGCCTCCTGTCTTGTCTTTGTTGCCCAGAATTGTCTTTGCTATTCTAGGTTTCTTCTGTTTCCAAATGAATTTTAGTAGTGTTTTCTCTAGATCTGTGAGGCATGTCAATGGTATTTTTATTGGGATTGCATTAAATCTGTGTAAGAGTTTTGGGAGTATGGCCATTCTCACAATGTTGGTTCTTCCTAACCAAGAGCAAGGAATATCCTTCCATTTTCTAATATCTTCTTCAATCTCTTTTTTTAGGGTAGTATAATTTTCATCATATAGGTCTTTTATATTCTTGGTTAGATTGATTCCTAAGTATTTTGTTTTTTTAGATGCTATTGTGAAAGGCGATATTTCCATAATTTCTCTCTCAGTAAGTTTTTTGTTTGTGTACAGGAATGCTATTGATTTTTGAGTGTTGACTTTGTATCCAGCTATGCTGCTGAATTTATTTATTACCTCTAGTAGTCTTTTAATGGAGTTTTTGGGGTCTTCTATGTAGAGTATCATGTCATCTGCAAATAATGATAATTTAACTTTTTCTTTTCCTATTTTTATTCCTTTTATTTCTCCCTCTTGTCTGATTGCTGTGGCTAATATTTCCAGAACTATATTGAATAGGAGTGGTAATAGTGGACATCCTTGTCTTGTTCCTGATTTTAGAATGAAGGCTTTCAGTTTTTGTCCATTTAGTATAATATTGGCTGTTGGTTTGTCATAGATGGCCTTTATGAGATTGAGGTACATACCTTCTACTCTGAGTTTCTGTAGGGTTTTTATCATTAAAAGGTGTTGGACTTTATCAAAAGCTTTTCTGCATCTATTGAGATGATCATGTGATTTTTATTTTTGGCTCTGTTGATGTGGTGTATTACATTTATTGATTTGCATATGTTGAACCATCCCTGAATTCCTGAAATAAATCCTACTTGGTCATGGTGTATAATCTTCTTAATGATTTGCTGCATTCCATTTGCCAATATTTTATTGGGAATCTTTGCATCAATGTTCATTAGTGAGATTGGCCTATAGTTCTCCTTTTTGGTTTGGTCTTTCTCTGGTTTTGGTATCAGAATGAGTTAGGGAGGACTGCTTCTCTTTCAATTTCATTGAAGAGTTTAAGGAGTATTGGCATTAAATGTCTAAATTTTTTATAGAATTCAGCTATGAATCCATCAGGGCCTGGCTTTTCTTTGTTGGTAAGTTTTTAATTATGTTTTCAATTTCAGTAGCTGATATTGGGTTATTCAAAATTGCTATATCTTCTTGGTTGAGCTTTGGTAGTTCATATGTTCCTAGAAATCTGTCCATTTCCTCTGTGTTTTCCACCTTCTATGAGTACAGATTTTCAAAGTAGGTGTTCATGATGTTTTGAATTTCCATGGAATCTGTAGTAATTTCCTTCTTTTCAGTCCTTATTGTGTGGATTTGAGTTTTTTATTTTTCTTGATAAGGTTGGCTAGGGGTTTATCAATTTTATTTATTCTCTCAAAAAACCAGCTTTTTGATTCATTAATTCTTTGTATTGTTTTCTTAGTTTCAACTGCATTAATTTCTGCTCTAATATTTACAATTTCCTCTCTTCTATGAGCTTTGGGTTTGACTTGCTCTTCCTTTTCTAGAAACTTGAGATGTAGCATTAGGTTATTTATTTGTGTTCATTCCACTTTCTTGATGTGACTATTTATTGCTATACATTTCCCTCTTAGGACTGCTTTCATTGCATCCTATAGGTTACAGTATGTTGTATCTGCATTTTCATTGTATTGTAGGTATTGTTTTATTTCCTCTTTCATTTCATCTGTAACCCACTGGTTACTCAGAGGGTTGTTGTTTAATTTTCATGTATTTATGCAGGTTTTGCAAGTTTTTTGGCCATTGATTTCCAATTTTAGTGCCCTATGATCAGATATTAAGCATGGGACAATTTCACTCCCTTTTCATTTAGTTAAGAATGCTTTATGGGTTAATATATGGTCTATTTTGGGTAAAGACCCATGTGCAGCTGAGAAGAATGTATATTCTGATGTGGCTGGGTGGAACACTCTCTAAACATCCACTAAGTCCATTTGCTCACAGGTATGATTTAGTTGTGTTATTTCTTTGCTGACTTTTTGTCCAGTTGAACTCTCTTTGTGACAGTGGGGTGTTAAGGTCTCCTACTACAATTGTGTTCTTGTGTATTTGGTTTTTCATGTCCATTAGTATTTGTTTTATATAGTTGGGTTCTCCTGTATTTGGTGCGTATGTATTTATAATTGTTAGTTCTTCCTCTTGTAGTTTTCCACTAATGAGTATGTAGTGGCCTTCTTTATCTCTTTTAATCCTTTTAGGTTTGAAGTTGACTTTGTCTGCAAACAGAATAGCTACCCCTGCTTTTTTCTGGGTTCTTGTTGCATGGAATACTGTTTTCCATCCTTTAACTTTTAATCTACGAGTTTCTTTTTGAGTCAGATGTGTTTCTTGTATACAGCATATTGTGGGATCCTGTTTCTTGATCCATTCTGTCAACCTGTTTCTTTTGATAGGTGAGTTGAGCCCATTGTGGTCATTTTTATCTCTATCTAGGATGTCTTTCAGTACTCTTTCTAAGGTTGGTTTTGTGGACATGAATTTCTTCAATTGTTCTTTGTCATGAAAGTATCTTGTTTCTCCATTAAATTTGAAAGACAGTTTTGCTGGGTACATCAGTCTGGGCTGAAAGTTGTTTTCTTTTAGGGCTTGAAATACTTTACTCCAAGCCTGTCTTATCCTGCAGGTTTGTGCTGAGAAGTCTGCCATGAATCTAATAGGCTTTCCTTGATAGGTGAGTTGTGTCTTTTCTCTAACAGCTTTCAGTATTCTGTTTTAATGCTGTATGTCTGAGATCTTAATTGTTATATGTCTGGGTGTAGATTTATGTTGGTTGTGATTGTTTGGCATTCTATATGCCTCACTTATCATTGCATATCAGATTTTTCCCCATGTTTGGGAAATTTTATGCTATTACTTCTGTGAATAGCTTAGTTAAGTCCTTTGCGTTGTCTCCTGCCTTCTCACTGATGCCTATTAATCCTACATTGTTTCTCCTGGCATCATCTTGAAGCTGTTGGGTTGTCATTTCATGGTGCTTTGTTGTTTTTATAAGTTCTACCCGTTCATGATCACTATCTGTGATCCTGTCTTCAAGGTTCAAAATTCTATCCTCAGCTTCATTTGAATGTTTTTGCCAGCTTTCAATACAATTTTTTGTTTCTTGGATATCTCTTTGAATTTGTTTCATGGATTCTGCTTGTTTTCTGCATTGTCCATGCAAAGTTTCAATCAATTTTCCATGCTTCTGTATTTTTTTTATCTATTTCTTCTCTAGCTATGTTGAGCAACTGATTTACTAAAGTTGTTATTTCTGTCTTTATGTAAGACATTACTTCTAATTTGAGTTCCTCTATGGCCTCCTGGATTTGTTTCTTTACTTTATTTGCTATCTTCTCAGAGATTTCTGGTGTATGACTTTTAAGGTCCTCTACTTTATTGTTGCCTGTACTTGCTCCTAATGGAATAGATGTCTGAGATTGTATTTTGCCTTTCATTTAGTCATTTTCACCTTTTGGTTAAATAGCTGGTCTTTATATCCCAACAGTCCTTAGTGTGAGTTTTAGGGTCCTACTGTGTGGTTGATATTTGTCAAATTGCTGGGTACTACAATGAAGAGGGTATCCAGTCACCTGAATTCCTCCTACAGGGCCTGTTGGGTGAGTCCTATGTTGTTTTTGGGCTAACTAGCCTAAAAGTATTGATGTAGGGTAACTTTTAGTTCCTGCTGGTGGTATAACTTCAGGTTGTTGTAGGTCACCAGATCTCTCTGGCTATAGTGTTTGTGTCAGCTGAGGCCCTACTGTGTCACTGCGGGTCTCATAAGCTCTTTTAATTTTCTCTAAATTGGGGGGGGGCCTTATTGGTGCACTCCTCAACCTGTCTGATGTTCTCTGTGTGTGTGTGTGGGATTACCCACTCTCTTGCCAGATCTTACATTGTTTCTCCTGGCATCATCTTGAAGCTGCTGGATTGTCATTTCATGCTGCTTTGTTGTTTTTATAAGTTCTACCCGTTCATGATCACTATTTGTGATCCTGTCTTCAAGGTCTGAAATTCTATCCTCAGCTTCATTGGAGAGTGTCTCACTTCCACTCCTATTTACCCACTGTAGATCTCTATTTTAGGGACAAACTCGCCACACTGACTGGAGCCTGCTGAGGTCTTCTGTTTGGGTGAGGAGTTCCTGAGTCTCTCATCCAGCCAGCATGGCAATCCACTGTAGTCCAAGGTTCCTATGTTCCCAGTGGAAGGGCAGGCCCAGCAGTGGCAGTTCCAGGCAGTTTAGGCCTGTGGCGGGCTTTCCTGATGTTCCTGGTAGCAGGGTGGGCCCAGTGGCTGCAGTTCCAGGCAGCCTATGCCTGAGGTGGGCTTCTGAGATGTTCCTGGTGGCAGGGTGGGCTATTCCTTGATTTCTTCTGTAACACACTGATTGTCCAAGAGTGTTTTATTTTATTTACATGCATTTGTATAATTTCTGTGTTTTGTTTCACCACTGATTTCTAGTTTGTGTTATGTTATGATAATATGTATGGTATAATTTTGATTCTTTTGCACTTACTTAAGCATACTTTATTGACTAGTTTGTGGTCTATTTTTTGGCAATGTTCCAAGTGCTGTTGAGCAGAATGGGGTATTCTGTTGTTGGGTTGAATTCTCTGTAGATATCTGTGACAGCTTATATCTATATATCCCCCTAATGCCTCATGTACTCATAGGTGGAGTTTTGGGAGGTGAATTGATTGTGGGCATGTGTTACTATATTCGTCCACGGATTTGTGTAACATAGTTCTGGGAGTGTATGATGGACTTAACTGAAGAGGAATGACACGCCCTAGGCATGGGTGGCACCAGTCAATAGGCTTGTAGCCTGGATGGAATAAAAATAGAAAGAAGAAAGAAATCACACTTCTTCCTGCCTTCCATGCCATGGACTATTTCTCCTCCAGCATGCTACCCTGCCATGCTGCCATGCTGTGAAACCATCAAACTGTGGACTGAAACATCTATAAAGTATGAACTAAAATAAAACTTTCCTCCTTTAACTTGTGGGTGTTGGATATTTTTTTCCAAGAATAAGAAAATAACTATGACAATATACATTAAATCTGTTTGTTTGAAGGTTTTCTTCAACTCATATTTCTTTAGTTGATTTAACTGATCTCTCTATTAGTTATGATGAGGTATTGATGCCATTCCCATAATTGTGTCTATATTTATCTGATCTTTTCTGTCCTGCAGTGTTTGTTTTATAAAGTTGGATGCACCATTGTTCAACACAGACATATTAAGAATTGCTATCTCTTCCTCTTAAATTGTCCCCTGATCAATATGTCACCTTCTTTGCCTTTTCTGAATAGTTTAGGTTGAATTATATTTTGAAATTAAGACAGCTACCTCTGCTTATTTTGGGGTTCTCATTGCATGGAATATTATTTCCTACCTTTTGAGTTTTAGTCTATAAATTTCTTTTTTGTTTAAATGTGTTTATTGTACAGTGTACCACTGAATTTTGTTTCTTGATCTATTCTTCTATTTTGTGTCTTTTAATTGAGGAAATGAGATCATTCACATTTAGAATTATTACTGAAAGGTATTGTTTATTTCTGTTACTATCTTTGGGCTGATTCCCTTTCTTTCTCTTGTACTTTACTGCTCACCATTTCTGGTATATTCTTTACACTGTTTGACATTATTAGCTTCATTTTTCTCTTTCAAGGATTTCCTTGGGAATTTTTTGAAGTGCCTCTTTGATGGTCGTGAATTTTTTAAGGTGTTTTTAAACATGAAAATATCTTCTTTCTCCATCAGTTTTGAAATAGCTTTGTAGGATACATCAGCTGTTGGAAACTGTTTTCTTTTAGGGTTTGAAACCATTTACTCCATGCTCTCCTGGCCTTTAGTATGTTCCTGCCACCTTAAGCCACTGTTGGTACATTTATGACTATCCCACTGAGTGGTTGAACCATCAGAGGCTAGATATTTAACATTAGATGATGGAATTCAAATCAGAGCTGCCTGGGAGAATCATGAATATGTTAGGTTTGTGTTAAGAAGTCTGCTGTAATTCTAATGGGTTTATCTTTGTAATTGGTTCATTACTTTTCTCTGACAGCATCTTATGTTTGACATCTAGGATTTTAACCATGGAGTTTTTTTTTTTTTGAATGAGGCTATTTGGGGTTATATATGCCTCACTTATGTAGGTTAAATTATTTTTCCATATTTTGAAAATTTTGTGCTATTATTTCAGTAAAGAGACTTTTTCTGCCATTTGTGCTATCTTCTGATGTTTTACTAATTCAAATTAATCTTAGGTTAGTCTTATTTTCATTGCTCAGCAGCTTTTGGATCCATTTTTGTGTTCTCTTGTTTTTAAGGTATCTCTCATTAAATAGTCACTGATGACAGCTTGTTTTTCTAGTTCTGACAGTACGCTTACATTTGGAACTTTGTGCATATTTTTGATAGCATTTTTAATCCCTTATATTTCACTTTGGTACCTTTTTATGGGCTCTGCTTATTTTCCGTACTGGCCAGTCACATTTTGTATCATTTTGCTTAGCTTAGTGAGCTTTTATTAGGGTCTTGGTAGATTTGCTGATCATTTTGTTTATTATATTCTTATCTGTTCAGTTGTATCTTCTTTGAGCTTGCCAAGCACTATACTGATCCATTTTAAAAAATGTCTATTTTTTTTTGCATGATTCATTGTGTAGCCGTGCTTTCCTTCCCTTCAATGTCCCATATATCAGCTTTGGGGGATTTGAGAATTTTTGGAGGTATTTTGTTGCCTTGTCTTATGTTTCTATTTACTTTATTTGTTTGTTTGATTTTTGTGCTGAGGTCTGTGGCTTGGGTACAGTAGAAGGCTTTGTTGCTAGTATGGAGAACTTTTTAGTTAATGTCTGTTTTGTAGTCAGGAATTGCAAGGAAAACAATTTAAAACAGGACACATAATTTATAGTGTTACTTTATAATGGTCACTCAAAGAGTCAAATACAAAAGGAAGAGTGCAGGAAATCTGTCCACACACTAAGACCCAAAGAATCCAGCTGAAGTGCATGGCAATATCTTGCATGAGTCCAGCTAAAGACATAGAGCCCATGACAATGCCCTCTATGAGTCCAACTGGAGGCCTAGAGCCCATGACAATGACTCATGCAAGTCTGTTTCATGGATCTGTGCTGGGAAGGCCCAAGGGTAAGTGGTGGAAGCTAGAAAATCTGCCAGTGCGGTGAAGCATCTGTGCCAGGAGGCTGAGGGTTCTGCACTGGACCCATGAAATAATGCTCATAATAGGGACCAGGGCTCCCTCAAAAAGTACCAGAATCATTGTCAGTGACAATGAGGTCCTGGGCTCCTCCAACAATGAGAACAGCTGAGTTCATATCAGAAGGCCGGTGACAAGCTTCTCCCGGAGATTAAACAGTACACCATCTTCCCCTCTGGAGCCAGTAAAATAAAGACCAGAGCCTCACCAAAGTTAACTGCAGCCATTCTCAGTGATAACAAGGTTCCAAGCTCCTCTGATGATGAGAACAGCGAAGTTCATATCAGGAAAAGAAACTCGACAAGCTCCTCCAGGAGAACCAATGACAACCAAGAGAACCAACAACACTTTTTCCTCTGCAATTCTCGTTTTTATATTGGTAACAGTCTTCAGGTGGGCCATTCACACTCAGCACTATGCTGATGCAGTACAACTAGTTAGTTGACCACTAGTTATCAATTTACCACACTCTTCTTATCACTGACTTCTGGGATTTTATTTGGGAAGAGAGACTGAAGCATATTTGGTTAAGTATTCAGTTCTTTGGGAATGGGCTGCACTATTGTACACAAAGGCAATCCAGATGTTGGCATCCAGATAAAAGCAATGAATAGCACCAACTGTGTACCTTTCTTTTATTACTTATGTAATAAAATCAGCAATAGCATTAGCTTCAAAGACAGACTAGATATTGACATATTTTAAGAATTATTAATGTACTACACTTAACCATAGAAAAGAGATCTATAATTATAGTAAGATAAAATAAATGTTGACCTATAGTAAATATCTACTAAAGGGAATAATTTTACCTCTACTAACAATAGAACAGTGTTTAACAGTAATAGCTATGTAGAGGTTCATAAATCTTAATAGTCATAATAAAGGTAAAGGGTTGGAGAACAAGAAAAGTAAAATTTGAAAAAATTTCAGTCAGTGGAAAATGAAAAAATAGCAGAGAAAAGTGAGATGGGGGTCTTACTGAAGAGTAAAAGGAAATGGATACCATTAGAAAATAATCACAGAAAAGAACAAACCAGAAAAAACAGAGCAAAATAAAGAGGGAAAAAAAGAAAAGAAAAATAAGGCAGAAGAAAGTTAAAAAAGGAAAGAAAATAGAGGAAAAAAGGGTGAGGGAGAAAAATCTCCAAACACCCAAAAGACAGATGATGGAAAGAGAAGAAATAATATTAAATAATTAAAAATTGAGTCCAAAAATTTTCTCTATATTTTTGAATGACTGGTTTCTTTCTAGGATCCCAACTGCCGGAGAGCAGAATACATCAAATCATTACTGACCTAGGTTTAAGGACTGTGGGTTTGTGTGGTGCCCTATGTGCTCCAGGGGACTCTCTGTTGACTCACCCCCGCCTGTGGTAACCATCAAGCTGAGGTGTGCTCTTGTTCCCACTGGTCGATGTGAAAAGCCCTGTGGTCTCTGCTGGGTGAGGGCCATGGGACAGGGGTTCAAGCAGACCATTGAACTTAATGTCAACATTTACCAGTCCTGATTTCCACCTATGGAAGGCAGAACCCATGTCCTCCTTAGCCTGAGATGGTTTCTTAAGAGGTGTCTGCTTAGCCTGCAGCAGTCTTCCATGCTTGTCTCTCAGCCAGTCTCTTTGGGAGGGTAACACTAGAATCTCTGAAGCTGCTGGCCTGGTCTGTACTTTCTTCCTGTGTCTGCTGGCCTTCTGGGCTGACCTTCTCTCCTAGGGCTTTGGCCTCATCCACATTCAGATATGTCAGTCAGTCTGTACCTTTGCTGCCCTGTGCCAAGGAGAAGCAAAATGTTGAGCTGGCTTGGAGCTGGCAGACATCAGTGGCTGGGCAGTGGCTCACTGTGTCATGGTGGGTGGCTCACTGTGTCAGGCTGGTGGTTTGCTGTGTTAATCCATGCTGGGTGGCAGTGGCTTGCTTACAAGTCTGGATATTAAATCCTTATCAGACTTATGATTTACAAATGACTTACCCCATTTTGTAGATTGTTTTTCCATTTTCTTGATAATGTCCTTTGATGCTCAAGTGTTTTAAATGTTGGTAAAGTCCTGTTAATCTATTTTTTTTTCTTTTGCGTCTCATGCTTTTGTGTTATATCAGAATTTGTTTCTAAAGCCAAGTCAAGGGAGATTTATCCCTATGTTTTCTTTGAAGAGTTTAATGCTTTTAGTCTTACATTTAGGTCTCTGATTCATTTTAAGTTAATATTTGTCTATCATGTGAGTGAGATAGATATCTAACTTCTTTCAAATGTAAAAATCCTTTTGACTCAGTCCCATTTGTTGAAGATGTCAAAAAATATCTATTGACCATAGTCATAGGGCGCTATTGTTTGGATATGGTTGGTCTGTCCTCCAGAGCTGCATGTGCTGGAAGCTTGGTCTTCAGTATGGTGATGTTGAGAGCTAGTGGATCTTGTAAGAGGTGGGACTTCATGGAAGTTGATTAGGCCATGGCCGGCTGACATGGGCTCTGAAGTTCAGAGCAAGGAATTTGGACTTTATACAACATGGATTAAGAAGGTTTTTGGAGGCTTTAAACAGAAGTGTGATATGATTGGATTTACATTTCAGGAAGACTGCCACAGCGTCTTGGGAAGCAAGGACTGGGGGCAGAAGAGGGAGCAGAAAGGTCAATCAGGAATCTTGTAATCATGCAGTGAGAGGTGATGTAAGCCCTGATGAAAGGCTTTTTATCCCTCCTTCCGTTTTAGCCAACACTTCACTCCAGCAGCCATCCCCCTTTCTCCCTTACATTCTCCATCCCTTTCACTTCTTTCCCTTTCCTTTTCAGTTTATGCATACTGGTCTGTCCTACAAAATGACTCTCATATAACAGTCTTTGTTTCACCCAGTGTTTCTTGGTGCCATCCAGTTTCCTTCTTCTCCTTCTCATGAAGAATTTTCAAGAGAAATCTAGAGTTGTTGCCTGAATTTTACCCTTTCCATTTTGTGCTCTGTGCTCTTATTTCTGCTCTCTATAATCATTCCATAGCTAAGAGAACCCTGCTTTCTCCCTGCCCTGTAGGATCCACCTCATCTTCCTCTCCCTCACTTCCAGCCCCTGCCCTCTCTGAAGAGCTTGCTCACTATTGTCTCTATTGGCAGGCTTGACTTGTGGACTATAGCAAGCCTCAAGTTAGTCTTTCTCACCAAAATGACTGAATGCTGATAGTCTAGAGATAAGCCCATCTATCAAGTCCCAGAACCACAGGGAATAGCCAGTGTACTCACATATCTTTATCTCCTTTTTAATTTTAAGTTTTTAATTTTTAATTTTATTTTAAAGATGATAAAACCCAACAAAACAAAATAGATAAGTCCAATCAAAACAAAGCAGTGAAATTGGTACAGAACTTTGAAGCAGAATAATAGGAAAACAACAATGGCTACCATTGTATATCTTGAATCTTCACAATAGTTGTGTATTCCATATAGCAAAATCAAACCAAACAAAACAGAAGAAAGCCAATCAAAACAGAACACCAAATAAAGGAAAGCAATCAGAACAAAACAAAACAGTGAGAATAATATTAGATTTCAAAAACAAGATAGAAGGAAATCCCCCATATTTGCTATATTGCATACTGATATCCTCCCAATAGCTGCTCAGGCCTGCAAAGTCAACCAAACAATATGAGCATTCAGTTGCTTTTTGTACTTCAGTTGCTATCAATTTAGCCCATCCTTTGAACCAGCTGGTTGCTTAGTGTGGGGAGGGATGGGAGAGTTTGTGATTTTAGCCCTTGCACCTGTAGAATCCCAGGAGGCACTATCTGACTTTTCCTGGGCTCTGCATGGCTTGTGCAGCTTACTGGAAAGGTTGGCTAGTTGGCTTGTTGGTGAGCTCCTCCCAGTCCCAGCATGGCTGATTCTTGGTGATCTCCCTTTTTCCAGCATAAGGGAACAGAGCCTCTTTGTTCCTGTGTAAAATAAACCTTTCCATCTGTGTAAGATGTTGAATAAGTCATTCATTTGTGTTGCAGATATCTTTTGAGGCCCACTCTTGCATCAAGGGCCAATTATAAGTAGTATATTCAAGACAACTTGCCTCATTCAGGGCTAATGGGTCCTGACCTAGATCCCCAATCTCCCAAACGAGTGTATGGCGGCGGTTTAAATAATATGAGACAAATGGTGTGATTTTAGGGCTCCAGGAGGGTCAAAACCCTTTAGCTGAGCTCGAGACTCCGAGGGCTAAGACAAAGACTTCTCTGGACTGCCCACTTTATTAGGTCCAACAACAAGGGGTGAGGAAACTGAGGAAAGTGCAGGCAATGAGCAGGACCTTGGGAATCACTTCAAGGACATCTCCAAGCAATGAATCAAGTCAATTCAGTACAACTGTCTTATCATGAAGACATGATAGAAGTGAGACTGTAGGAGTAATTCCTGCAGCTGCAGTCTCTATGTACTTAATTGATGTTTGAGCCAAGTGTCTCCAGCTGTGGCCTTATCTTGCCCTTTGTGGTATCTCTGGCCTCACAGGCCACTACAGGCATCAGCCAGGACCAGTGATTCATAGAGATTCACTTACTGTGAATCAGCTCCCATCACCAGGGAAGGGGCCGAGGCCTAGGACAGACTCACAGATAAACATAGAAAGCCAATTAGTTAATTTTAAATCCTGCTCAGAGCTGCTTTGTAGTGGTCTCCAGCACAAGGCCGTGCATATGCCTTAACAGATGTTATATTTAAAGTGTTCTAGTTCTATTTCCATGTTCTAACTGTCTGTAGATTGTAGTCAGTTATATTGTTAGAAAAATCTTTATTTAGGCCTCTCTTGGTATTTTAAAACAGGGTCTTGTTGTGTAGTTTATACTGGTCTGGAATGCACTAAGTAACCCAGACTTGTCTTGAATTCACAACAATCCTCCTGCTTCAGCCTCCCAAATGCTGAGATTACAGGCCTGCATCATCACTCAGGCTTCTTATTTAAGGTATATCTTATAATCAGTAAACAAGGCTGAAGTGACTCAGTGGCCTTTTGCATATGTACACTGAATAACCTCTACTCAGATCCAGATACAGAGTTTCTCCTGTACTTTAGAAAGTTGTATCATGCTGCACCTCCTAACATATTCTGGACTATATACATATGAATAAAAGGACTTTACATTTTTATTACACATTTTCTGTTTTAAGTGATCATCAGTGTCCTAGAATAAAAAAGAAACAGGTGCTTAAGGAAGGTGAAACAAGAAGCTAAACAAGGGCATGCAAGCCTTTGATACCAACTGACTATTAGTATTAAATTGGTTGGCTATTTAGGAGCAACTTTCACTTGACTGAAGAGATGTGACCCGTAAAATATGCTGTAAAGTGATTTTTTTCTGTCAAAAATAATCTTTTCCCGTCAACTCCTATTATAAAGCTGGAAACACCTCTGTTTGGGAGAACAAATGTTGGTCTCTGGCTGTAGTCTCACATTAAAAAAAATACCCCAATTTCCTGATAAAACCTCATCAATAACCTCAAAATATTCATAAGAGTCACAATCTTAAAATTTTCTGCAGCATTCCAAATAAATCATAGAATCAAAGTGCTGGAAGTGGCAAATGTAATAAAGAGCCTCTGGAAAGTGGTGGCCCAGGGTCCTAACATTCAGAGTCATAGTGAAGCCATAAGTGGGGACATTGTAGGAGTTTGGCTGAGCTCACAGTATTAGTGATATGACTGGTTAATTTGCTTTTTTGAACCCTATTTAATTCGTCTCTGCTATTATGATTAAAACATAAAAGCCCTCTCCATCTGGGGAGTATGAAATGAGAAATCTTGTGCTTTTTAAAAGTTGCTCATCCATTCAAACAATGTCTATAAAAAGGTATCAGTGTGCCTAGTTGTGTACAAGAATATAAAGTGATGACTAAAATGGTCACAATTTCTGCTTCTGTGCTGTTAACAATCAACTATAGAGCAGAAATTGTTGTACTTGAAGTTCCTTGTTTAATGTAATAGGGAATGATACTCTGTCAATTAAAAAGATTTTGGTTACACTAAGAAACTGCAAAACTGATCCTTAGATGCCTTAATACTCTATTAACTAAAAACATTCTTATACACACTCATTGATATTTTAATGTAGAAAAGAGTTTTTCTTGGAGTCTAAAAAGTAGAGTTCTGCATACTTTTTTTGCATTAACCACTTTCTTAAAAGTGAAACAAGATATTTATGAATCAATACAACTACATTATTCTTCTGGAATGTTATGGTTATTTTCACCAAATACCAGTGTTTGGTATTTTCTCACCTTCATCCAACAAATATGTTTTCTAGGACTTGCATTTATTGATTCTTCCAAAGCATTCAATTTAAAAACAGCAATTTTCTTTTAATGATCACATTTCAATAATTTGCCTAATATTTAATGAAATTACATAATCATGATAGTGAGCAGTGAGTACATCTGCCATAAATGGAGACATCAAGGGCAATTGTCTTTGGGCTGGTAAACAACTGAATTGGTGAGAGCTGATGAAGTTCATAGGCAAGCTAGAGGGTAGCTAAATGAGATGTGAGATATTTGGCTGAAAGTAACAGTCTGTAGCTAAAACTAACTTTAGTTTTGTTTTCTAAAACAAATGCATATTAAGAAACTTACGATGCATAGTAAAAAAACACATCTTGTGTTTTCACCAAGTATGTGTGTATATATATGCAGAGAGTATGACCTGAAACTAATTTCCACAAATAGTTCTTACCTTTGTGTTGTGTGATACTGCTTTTTGTTTTTCTATTTTAGTCTATCTTTTTTGTTCTCTTAAAAAAATGCTAGTCATGACCCCATAAAGTAGTCTCATTCCCTTCTGACGGAGTGCACTTGGCAGTGTGAAAAACACTGGCTTAAACAGGGAAACATCTATTCACACAGGAAGAAGTCTGGGGGTGGGAAGACCTTGAGCTTCTGCAGTGGCTCAATGCAGGTTACAGTATTTTCCATAAATTTCTGTTTGTCATCCTCAGAGAGTTAGGAAAAACCCCCTCATGATGCAAAATGACTCCCATATCTAGCAGTTGATACACACAGACATGACTGTACCCACCAAAGAAGAGAGAGGAAAGTTCCTGGAAGCCCCAAGTTGACTTCTCCTCAGGTCCTATTGGCCAAGATTGGTCACATGACTACTCTCCAGCCTAATTCTCAGTTCTAATGTTCCTGTTGGGTAGGACTGGTCAAGTGTGCCACAACTGCAAGGGAGGCTGAGAAGGCCTGTGGCCAGCATTTTCTGTCTCCATAAAATGACATGGCCTCTTCTAAAAAGGGAAGAGAAATGAATGTTGGGAAGGCAGCCCAGTATGAAGGGCACTGTGGCCTGGCAAGCATGAGTATTCCACTTGCTCTGGGAGCTAGCTGTGCATTTTACAGAAGGAGGGTGTAGACAGGGTTTCTTTATTCAGGGCACAGGCTAAGTGGAGTTTGCTGAAGTAAGCATGCAACTGAAGTATGGCAAAGTCTATGCAGAGATATATGGCTGTCATCAATTTGTATGGACCAAGGTATTGGAGACCTCCCCAGCAAAGTGACCCCATGAAGCCAGTGTGGGAACATGGGTCATGGTGGTGGATGGTACAGTGTCTCAGGCAAAGCTTATGAGAAAACTAAGAGGTAGGAGAAATCAAGGCCCATGCCATGTTTATTCTACTAGCTATCTACCTCCAATTGGCCCAGCCTTGTACTACGTGCTGAGGGCTCAAAGTGGGAGGGACAGTTCTTTCTTGCCCTTGGGCAGGTCACTCTCTATTAGATGACTGTGAACATTCATAATTGGAAACCAAAGGGGAAAATATGCTTTCAAAATGCTGTGATCCCTTTTCACGGAGAAAGGGGTTTACCTGGCAGCTCTAACAGGCTGGGCCTGATGTGTGGAGACATTGGGGTCCTGCCATCCCAGAGGCCCAGTGTGACCACAGGCCCATAAAGACAGGCAAGTAGAGCCAGGCTGACCACTTGGTGGGAGTGTGTGGTGCCAGGAGCTGAGGCAGAGAAGGTTAGGATACGGGTTGGTCATCTTCATCCTTACTCCTTGCACTGAACCCGGCCTTTTGTGGCCCTGACCTTGGCTAACCTTCCTGGCAGCAAGTGTGACGCTGGGACTTGGGAGAAAGAAGGAATGACTCAGGCCTTGTTGCTGTTTAGTAGTGTGACTGGTGAGTAGCCCTTGCCTGGCTCTTTGTCTTGGCACCAGTAAAGGAGCCTTTCCAGTCTCTTTGGAGAAAGACCAGTTTCTGGATGGTCAGAGGGTCAGAAGGACATACGAGTGCCCCCCCACCCCCCGGTCCTGCTGGGTTGGTTGCAGAGTGGGCAAGTCCTGAAGAGAGCCTGAGAGAGCCAAAGCAGTGGGCCTGGGCTGGGCCTTTACACTTCTGCTTATAAGAGATGTCCAACCTGAAAGTCATGGGCAACAGTGCAGGCGGGACACTCAGGCACAGAGACCACGGATGATGACATCCTGGTAGGTGAGCTTTGGGGACCCTCTGGGAGGGTTGGTGGGGCCATCAGGATGTGGGCTGGCAATTCCACTGTCCTGTGGGGTCCTCAACCTGGGTATGGCTGGCATTTGTGTTTGTAGGAGTGATGAGTCTTCATCTTGGGGAACTGTCTTGTGCATTTGAGGATGGGAAGTTAGCCTCCCTGTACCACTGTACCCACTGGATGTCAGTAGCACTCTTATCCCCATTCTGATAACTGAAAAAACTGCAGGTACCACCACATGTCCCTTGGGGCTGTAACATATCCTGAGTGAGGACCATAGCCTTGGAGTGAGCAAAGGGGCACTGTAGACCTTTCCCACAAGGGTGGGTTCTCCTGGGACTACAGAGACAGGACTACTGCTCTGGGGCCACATGGAAGATGGAGTAGAGAGGACAAAACTAGACACCAGGCTCCCATAGAGGGTCTGGTGGCATTGTTCTGGAGAGCACTGGTAGCCGAGGAGGGGGAAGGAGAGATGGGTGGGAGATTGGGTATAGGGTCTGAGGGGAGTGGCAGGAGAGGAGGGTGACTTCAGCAGTCTGACTTGAGCCACATGATCCAGCAGCTAGGAAAAGACACCTGAATGGGTAAGACTTTGGTGCTCAGGGGAAAAGGGAGTAGGAGAATCCCTTGAATTTAGTCCTCTTTTGCTGATCACTCCCACTGCCTCTGACCCTGTCAGAAATTTGTTCCCTTAGTGTCTCCAAGGACTGCTCCCACAGCTGTTACTCTCCAAAGTAGGAAGTGTGATTAGAGACAGGATGGGTCACCCTCCTGGCCAGGGAAATGTCATGTCTTTCCAACAGAAAGCTCGGGCTCTGGCATGCCCTTGCTACTGTCTGACATTAGTTCAGTTTAACTTCAAGTGAATGACAGTGAAGTAAGATTTCTCGCCAATCTTTGAAGGATGAAGGCAGCCCCAGGTTATTAGTGGCTGGGGGAGGGACAGGGAATAGAGAAGATGTCATCAACTCCTCCTGGAGCTTTGGGCAAGTAGAGGAGGATTTAGTATGAAAGGACTGAGCAGGCAGCAGCTGGCCCTTTAAAAAGAACTGATCTCAGCAGGACTTTTGCTCTTCTGGGAAAGGGCAGACTTTCTGAGCAAGGATGACCTTCCGTGAAGACTGGGATCCTTTGGTAAACTTGGTTCTCTGGAGGGTTGAGTCTTGGACAAATTGATGCTGCATTGTGGCCACTAGCCAGGACTCAGGCTGAGAGAGGTTAATGACTTTACACTTGGACTGCTTCTCCTCTTCTGTTGCTGTCCTCCTGCCACCAGCCTTCTTCCTTCTTTCTCTGTAGCAGTGGAACCTTTCTGGAACACTTGGCACCTCTCCAGCCTTCCGAGGTCCATCAAGAAGAGTCTGCCCTTGCAGAAGATATTGAAATGCAAAGGCAAGCTGTCCAAATAGCAATTCAGGAGGCATAATTCAGCACTAAATATATACTCTAAGGAGTGCAGAGACCATCTCATTGCTCTGAGCCAACACAAGCACATGCTTTCTAAGCTTTTGTACCGTTTGTTCCCTTTGCCTAAAATGCCTCCCATAGTCAGCTTCTGACATTGTCTTTGGCCACCCAGAATTTGAATGTCCTTGCTATGCACTCTGGAGTGTACAGAGTCTATCTGCCAGAATAGGAGCTCAGAATGCCAATGACTAGTTTCCCAGCCTCCCTTGCTGCTGGGGCTTGGCATGGCCCCAAACTCTGCCGATCTCATGCTCCTGGCCTGGCCTTGAGATCAGGAACTGTAGAACTAGAGTAGTGCAACCTGGAGAAGCCACCCTGGGGCTGGTGGTAGTGGCTGTGGTGTCTTGTGCTAGGAACCGGGTAAAAGTGGGTGTGCTCATTGGTCCAGTTCTGTGATGTAGTTTAGGGCAATGTTCTGAGATCTATTGCCTTGAATGCGACTGTCTTTATTTCCCAGCAGGTCTGTGAACTCCCAGAAGCTTCTTAGTGGATTCTTTTCCTGTTTAAAAGAGCACCTGTACTTGCTTGCAACATGAATTCTGACTAGAACACCCTTTGCTATAGACTCAATGTTTATACTGTCCATGGATTTGTACACTGGACTCCTAACACCCAGTGTGACAATACTTGCAGGAAGTATTTCTTTGGGAAATGACTTGATACAGATCCTCAAGAATGGGATTAGTGTCCTTACAAAAGAGACCCCACAATGCTCCCTTGTACCTTTTGCCATGGAAGACATAGTAAGAATATAGTCATCTGTGAATCAGGCAGTGGGTCATCAACAGACACACAATCTGTCAGCACATTGATCTTGGACTTCCTGGCCTCCAAAACTGTAAGGCTAGGTTTCTAATGGGTTTAACACACCTAGTTTATGGTATTGTTTTAATACCCTGAATGGATTCCATGTATCTTTCTTCTGTTGTCTGGCAAGTTCCATGTCATTTTTAATCCATTCAAAGAACATCTCCTTCAAGAAGCCTTCTGGATTTCTCAGCTTATTTGTAACTAAAGCATTTGGGCTCCTGGGTATGCACAAGGTATTATGAGAGCCATGGTAACATAAGAGAATTTAAATGCACTCACTGAAAACCTCTGAATAATTTGTGTGTCTACTGGGTGGTAGGGAGGGGAGGTTGAATATGAGGGAGAGCTAGTAAAGCAAAATACTTACAAAACTGAGCTCTGGAGTAAGTTCAAATTCCAGCTTGGTCACATGCTGGCTGCATGGTTTTAAGAAAGTTACCCTAAAATCTCTGAGCCTCAGTTTTTTCTTCTGGAAAGTGAAGTTTGAATAGGAGCTATCTCATAAGATTATTGTGAAGATAAAAAAAAAAGGCATATGAGAAGTGATTTAGAAGAGTAATTGGCACTCAAGAAATGCTAAATATTAGTTACAATTTTTTCAGTAACAAGTCAGGAGATGGGAGGTCTGTCCTATCTTGGCTGCCAACTCCCTGGGGTCTTAGCAAGGTTGTTTGAAACAAACGACATCCTATTTCAAACTAGCTTAAACAAAGAAAATGGGACCCAAAGGTAGAAACAATGAAGGTGGGAAATCACAAGAGCCAGGAAATGTAAAGTCAGTGTCACTAGACAACAATTCGGTCCATCTTGAACTTTTTTTTTTTTTGGCGTCAATACGTTCATCGTTTCCTTATTTACACAAGTTCGCATGCTGGTTTTCTATGTTTCTCTGTGTAAATATCTCTCAAAATTTATGCATACAAACTATCTAATTGTTTCTGAACCCCAATTCTCAATTCATAACAGAGAATCTCAGTCAGACTCTGCAGCTGAGGCATCCAATTCTGGTCCAATCAGCTGTAGCCTGGAGATGAAAGCATGTGGTACAAGCATGGCTGCCAGGACCCAGTCCAGAGAATGGGGCTGGCCATCAGTGATAGTCATGGGGAACTGGGCAGCCAAAAGGAATACCTTTTGCCTCAGTTCCTTATCTACACAGAATAGTCTCATGGTTGTGCTGTTTGGAATATTTTTCAGCTACAAGTAACAGAATATTCAACTAATAGTTGTTGAACCCAAATACTTTTGTCTTCCTACATACCAAGAAGACTGGAAATAGGTGTGTTGGGGTTGATTCATAGGTCAGTCTTGTCATTAAGCAGCCAGTATCTTTCTACCTTTCAGCTCTGCCATTCTTAACCTATTGCTTTTTGTTTTTATGCTTGTCACTTTATGACTGCAAAAATACCTGAAGCATCTCAAGCATCACATTTTTAAAGGATCATATAACAGCCAGGATGCACAAGCCCTCTCCTCCTGCAAGGATTTTTTTAGCCAGGATTCTATTAGAGATTTCTTGTTACATTTCATTGACTAGTAACATAAACACAAGAGAATCTGAGAAAGAATCTGCCATTTTTAACTTCTATTATTGGAGAGGCACTTCACCAGGAAGGAAAAAAGTGTAGAGGACTAGCCAATGAACAGGCAACCAACCTTGCCTGCCATAGTGAGATTTAAAGTATGGTTTTGTCTAGACAATACTGTTTACTGTCTGCTCAAACTTAGAGAATGTTGTCCTAACAGAAATGCAGAAATCATCCACATGTAAGCATTTCATGTCCAAAAGGCTATGCTAAACTCTATTTCTTTCCAAGCCTAAAAAGACATTCTATGTAAGTGGCTGTAGTATATGTGTCTGTGTAATGTTGGGCTCACAAAGACCCAGTGATGTGCTGGCATTGATTCTAGCTCTACTTGGTTCTTTTCAGTTTTTCAAAAATGCATCCAAAGATGTTTTTACTTTGACTTTCTTCTTTTCATGGTAAGAAGACACTTCTTTAAACAGCGCATGGGCCAACACTAATGAATAACGCAGTGGCCAAGACTAAAATGGATGCGCATGACTGCTTCACACCATCTGTGGGGGCAGGCAGAATTGGCCTACTTTTTCTTTTTAGTGCATAGCTTTGTTCTTATCTGTGAATGTTTGTAAGTGGAGGAATTTCAGGGCAGATGTGGAATTTTTTTTGAAATATGGGTGGCTATTGTAATTTGCATTCTTTATTTTCTTTTTAAATACAAGTTTTCTTTTATCTGGCACTCACTGAGGCTAGAATGAAAGTCCAAAGAAAAAGAACGGAGGGCTGAGTACTGTGGTGTACTTTGTACCATGTACTTCCTTCCCATTGTATGGTACAAAGTCACATGCTGGCCAACTTATCACAGGTCATGAATGTGCTTATCTATAGTCACCAAACACCTTCTGTCAGTTTGCAGGAGTTGTCATGGGCCTGGAGGGCTGCAGCTAAAGAGCAGACTTGGAGCTGCTTGACTTGATGTATGCTCATCTCTATAATTTGCTTGGCTGAGAAGCCTTTGGCAAGTTCTTTTTCTTTCTCAGTCTCAGTTTCCCCAGTTTGAAGAAACTCAAAACCTGTCTCTTAGGGTCTTTGTGTGGGTCATGGGAATGGTAAAATGACTTTCTAATGTCCTTTCCAATCTTGAGCTTCTGATTCTAAGAACTGGAGTCTGCCTGCAACATCATCATCACCTTGAATTTCTCTTCTATCATCTTTCCTTTATCATTATGCTTATGATCATTGTTGTCACTGTCATCATCATCATCACCATCTCCTAAATGTTATGTTGTACCAGGCCCGAGTCCTCTATCTGTAAAAACTTACTGATCCCTGTGCAAGCCTGCAGGGTAAGTATTGTTCCTGATGTCTCATAGGTTAGGAGGTGCAGAGAGGGTGAGGATTTGCCCCTCCTAGTGGGAGGAAGAGTAAAGATCTGAACTTCCATCTTGGGCTTGTCTTATTTGGAAGCTACTCTGTCCTTTGTGGTAAATCTGTGTGATCTCAGGACCAGGCCTGAGGAATTTTGCATTTGTTCAGTTGTTGCAAACTTCTTTCATAATCAGACAACCTTCCCAGAAGAGGAGATCAGGGTTTTTCTCTCCAAATAGCCTCTAATCTCCCCTTTCGGGCCTATGAGGGAATCTAGAGTTTTTGTCTGCTCAGCGTCCTTCCCCTCCTCTTTTGGTGACAGCATGCCAGTTTTTCCATTAGGGAAGTCATCTCAGTGCCACTCTTGGTTCATGTGTTTGCAGAGACTTACTACTCCCCTTCTCTCATTTCCTGCTCATGGATGGTCACAAACATAGTATTCTGTTCATCTGATCAAAGTGCAAAGCCAAGTCCTTAAGTTATCTAAAGATCTACAGTCCTGGGACTTTTGTGAAACTCTTGAGAAAACTGAGCTCTTTCCTGCATGTAGGGTGTCAAGTCAGGGTCTGGACCTACGGAGTATGAAAGCCTGCCTGAGAAGCTGGATGGAGAGAAACAGAAGTAAGAGATGATGAAAGGCATTTTGATCACACAGATCCATCAGTCGCTGAAGCCAGTTCTGTCTTTTACAATGGGAAGAGTTATGACTGGTATACCTGGTGTCTCTGTGATATGCTGAGGCAGAGGCCATGAAGGCAGTCATTCTTGCACAATTTTAGCACATATTTCCTGACAAGAGCTATTGATATTTGTGTAGGACATATCTGAAGTGTAGCCCACTCTCCCACCAGCAGTTTAAACATGCTACTGATAGATAACTTTGGCAAAGAGACTGCTTCAGTTTGACTATTTCTGATGCAAGTAACTTCCAGTTACTCCTGGAAAGAGAAACTCATTAAAGTCTCCATTGGTGGGATTTGGAATTAGAGGGCACCTAGAATCTCAAATAGTCCTGGGGATAGGTGGGTCCTGTCTACTTTCTTATAGACATTTTATTTCTCTCTGCACTTGTGCTCTATTCCTGTTGCATTCACAAGTGCCCTCTGCCTCCCTCCCTAGATCTTCATGAGTGGATGACCCATCAAGGTCCTCATGCCCCCACTTGACATTGTTTCAATTTCCATTACCAACAGAGGCTTCCCAAGCAGGGTTAACTCCCCTCATCCTCTCAACTCACCTCAGGCTGCTGGTCAGTCTGGAGCTCTTAGCTCTGTGGTCTATCTCAGGTCTAAAGAGCTGCCTGGGCTGGGACTGGGAGGAACCGACCAAGAAGCCAACTAGCCAGCCTTTCTGGTAAACCATGCAAGCTGTGTGGGTTCAGGAAGAGAAAAGTCAGATAGGCCTCCTGTGAGCCTACTGGCCCAGGTGCTGAGAATCAAACCCACCCTCCTACATTCCCCCACTCCTCCCTGGAAGCAACCTGCTGGTTTGGAGGACAGGCTAAATTGATGGCAATTAGGGTACAAAAAGCAAGTAGATGCTTGTATTGTTTAGTTGATTTTGCAGGCAATGGGCCAGCAGTCTGAGCATCTATTGGGAAGATGACAATATATAATGTAGCAAATATGGGGGATTTCCTTCTATCTTAACTTTGAAATTCAATAGTGTTCTCACTGTTTTGATTTGTTCTGATTAATTGTTTTGCTTTATTCAATATTCTGTTTTAATTGGTTTTATTTTATTTTGTTTTTGGTTTGATTTTGCTATACTGATGGAATGGACAACTATTGTGAAGATAACAAGATATACTATAGTAGCTATTGTTGTTTTCCTAGTATCTTGCTTTGAAGTTCCATACCAATTTTGCTGCTTCGTTTTGGTTGGTTTTGTTCTGTTTTGTTTTGTTGGATTTTATTATCTTTAAAAGAAAAAATTTAAAAGGCTATGTCTGCCACATGAAGGACTAGCACCCTGGGAAGGGCTGACCACCATGTGATGGCCAATCAGCCAGGTCATGTGACCTTTGTAAAGCTCCCCACTGGAGGAGCTAGCTGTGGGCAGTGCTAGGAAGGCTCTATTTGGGCAATATCCTAAACTGCTGTAGAGTCATGCTAAGAAATAGTTCATGAGTGGGTTAAAATTAAATGTATCAGCTTTCATGGAGCTTGCGGCCTGTGTTAGCTTCAGTTTGGCTATGACAAGAATACCTAAGGCAATCAATTTAAAGGATAAAAATGTTGTTTGGATTCATGGATTTGGAGGGTTCAGACAATCTATGGTTAGTTGGTCCATTGCTCTGGGCCTATGGTGAGGCAATACATCATGGTGGGAATGTGTGGTGGAAGCGTGCATTTCATGGTGGTCAGAGAGGAGAGAGAGAGAGAGAGAGAGAGAGAGAGAGAGAGAATCTCTTTCATGGGCACACCCTCCAGTGACCTCACTTCCTCCAACTAGATTCTACCCTCTAAAGGATCCAGCTCTGTTAGTGGTGCCACAGGCCAGTGACAAAGCCTTCAGCACATGAACCTTTATGAGACATTTAAGGTCAAACTACAGCGTGGCCTAAGTGGAAGTGGAAAATGCCCTGATATAAGCTAGTTGTGCACTATGAAAAAAGCCAAACCATGGTTCAGGAGGCAGCAGCAGAGAACTCACTGTGGACTATGCAGTTAAGGATAGGTCCTCAGAGGTAAAGCTTGACCCACCATAGGAGCCAGACTGGTTCTTCCTGTGGACAAAGAAACACCACACGGGAAAGCCTGCAACTCAAACTAAAATGGTGTATTTGAAGAACTGAAAATGACTTTGCTTCTGTGACTGGAGATTTCAGGGTGAGGTGAGGTGAGGAGTTCTGAGCCACAGTCAGGGATGTCAAGAGACCATAGCTCATGTTTAAGTCCCACTATGACGTTCAAATTTTATTCTGAGAGCAGCATGGCAAGCTATTATTAGATCTGGTCCAATTACACCTTCAAGGTCTGTGACCTTGAGAAAGGCATGTTATGACTCTGAGCCTTTGTTTTTCTCTGCTGTAAAGTACAGATGAGAATCCAGACAGTTCTTGGAAGGTGCTGAAGGAGTAAATGAAAAAAAGGGTTAAATGAGCTAAAACTGTTTGAAAGTGGCCAGGCCCTGGTAGATCTCTGTAAAAGTTTCATTTCTCCTTTTGCTTTAGAAAAGAAACTTCACATTGTCACCCATTCACAAACTCCCTTCTCCCATAACTGACCTAGGTACATTTTGCCCTCCTGAGTTCAGTTTTCTCTTCTCTCGGCTTCCATCTGAATTTAGCTGTCATTTGCTCTCTGCTTATTCTTTTGTCAGGAGCTTTGCACATACAATGTTCGGGGCCACTGCATTTTCATGCATCTTTTTTTCACTGTTAATCACTCCAAGTCCCCTTTCCATTATTTCATCCCTTCTCTCAAGGCAGATTTCCTTCCCCTGCTTAGCATTTATATAACTCCTTTTACACAGGGCTTATCTTGATTCCATCTGAACTGTTCCCTTTTCGTAGCTTTTAGCAGATTGAGAGAGATCAGAATTTTATCATTTACTCTATTAGGAAGGAAGATCTTACTGTTAAATTCTATTGGAGAGAACCTTGGAGTCAGACAGAATAAGGTTCATACCTTAGATTTTTTCTGTTCTGACTTTAGACTTTGGAAAAGCAACTTCATCAATTCTGCTCCCAGCTTTCCTACAAATAAGATAAGGAGAAAATGGTACTGACTTTGTGGAATTGTTGGTGCCTTATGTATAGTAGGTGTTCGATAATACTGGTTCATATTTCTGCCAGTCAGATCTTCCTCTAGCCAGGTCTTATTGTTGGATCTTGACATTGGTCTTTAATGACATGACTCTTTTATAAACCCATGAGCCTTTTTATAAGCTTCTTTTCATGTTCCATTGACTCTGGTCTCTGTGGTTTATATTTTAGTTCCTTTTGTGTCACTATAACAAAATACCTGAGGCTGGGTACTTTGTAAAGAAAAGGGGTTTATTTTTCTTATGATTCTTGCAGCTATGGTCCAAACAGCCTGGCAAAGGCCTCCCTGACCTTATCACAACACAGCTGGGAAGCAGAAAATGTAACAGCCACCTGCAGAAAGATAATTTGCTCCTGTGAGAAATAAATACTTGCCACGTAAGGCCGACATTAATCTCTTCTGAGCCAAAGTCCCCATTACACAATGACCTTCCACTGAGCACTACCTGTTAAAGGTTCTATCACCTCAGTATTATCACACTGGGAACAAAGTTTCTAGCAATGAACTTTTGGAGGACACATTTAGACCACTTCAGAACCATAGCAAGATTAGCCTTTCTTGGGTTTCAGTACCAATTCTGCTTACTGATTACATTACTTAAGTCTTGGGAGATTCATTTTCCTCACGTGCTAGTGGGGATATATTAAGAGTACTGACTTCTGCAGTCATCACAAAATTTAACTGAGATAATGCTCTAGCAGGAATAAGTATGGAGCTTGGAACATTGTAAGTTGCCAATATAGGCATTGCTATTGTGTATTATCATAACCCTAAACTCTAAGTCCCTCAAAATCAGGGGCTGCATTTGTTCATCTCTGCATGCCCTTGGCCTTATGCAGGGCCTGGCATGCTGTAACCTTCAGCTGACTTTAGTTGCTCTCACCTCATTTCACAAAAAATAGAGCCGCCTTGCTGCTGAGTTGGCCAGAACATTGGCAGCCTCATGAAATGGTACCTGTTTACACAAATGCTACTTTCTAAGATCCTAATAGGGCAGTATCCCAAAGAGAAAAAGCCTTAGGACTTTATTGAGTAATCAGACTGTCAGCTGCGACTCCTGAGGGAAGGCTGGAGAAAGCCATGACCCAGGACAGCCCCTCTATGGGGAAAGGCCTTGCTTTTGAAGCACTACTTGTCTTATTTATGTGTTCTTTTCTCTTTATTTTCCTGAGAACCTTTTTAGAATTTCATTGGGAGTCAAAAAAACACATTTTGCCAAATTTGGAGGCCTTGTAACTACAGTGCCTGGTCCTGGTGACCAAACGAAGACCAAACTCAGACCAAACCATAACCTTCTGGCACAGGATGCTGTTTACTGCTGGCAAAAGACCACTTTGGGTTTCACAGTAAAAAGGGTTAGAAAATTGTATGAAAGGGCTCTGAAGACTCATGGACATCAAATAACTCTTACAAAACCAATGTTGTAATTAGTTAAGTATAAATGAATCAGAACCATATGGCTTAAAAGTTAAGGGAAAGAAAGAGTTGGAGGGAAAAAATGTCCTTTGGGATTTAATCAAACAAAAAATGCTGGAAAAATTGTTGATGCTCACCAAGCTCAGACCCCAACTGGGTCCCCCCAATTCCCCTGAAGCTTTTTCCTCCCTGGTTATTCCTATGAAGCAGGGCGACTTTGGGGTCCCATTCTTTGGATGGTGGGTGGTGAGGGGGTGGAGTAGGTGTGTGCTGGGGGTAATCTGGAGAAAGGCTCTGTGCATCTAGGAAACATGAAAAAGAGGTACCTGAGCCAGGCCTTGGGAGACTGTGAATGGTTTCCTTGTGGAGGTGATGGGGAGCTAAGCTAACCTTGCAAGCAGGTGAAAATTTGGGGAATGAGGAATTGTGGACATTTCAGAGGCTATACACAGACACCAGACTAAGCATTGAGAATAGTAAGTGATTTGGAATGGCTAGTCTTCAAATCACATGTCACTTCTTCCCTGACCACCTGGTCAGAGATGCCCAGCCACTTTCTGTCACAGCACCCTGTAGAACTATTCTAGTGGCATTTTTCGGTCTGAAATGCTTCAATTACTTACTTTTTCTTACTGTTATTTATAGTCATTTTGAAGGTAAAATTCTTAAGAAATTTATTTTGTCACTTCTTGATGTATGCCTAGCTGCTGATTTGGAGCTTCAGTTCAAGAAGTATTTAGGAGATGAATAAATGAATGAATGGGAAATGAATGAGTGAATGGTTAGAAAGTAGAAAACATAAAGGATGAGGAAAGATGGGGAAGTGGGCAGCAGCCAGGTTTGCAAGACTTTGCACATGGTGCTAAGAGGCTCCTGAAGGTAATGGAAAGTCAATAAAGAGTTTCAAGCAAGGATGTGACAAAGTCAGCTCTGTATTCTATTGGAAGGAAACAAGGAGGGTGGAAAATCCAGAAACCAGGAGAAAATGAAAGGCAGAGCAAATGCTATGTTTGTTTGGCCTTCTCTGACTACCCCTTAAAGGCATGTAACACAGTGCTCCCTATAGAATAGGTGCCTAATAAATGCTGCAGAGTTAATAGATGATAGATACTTTGGCTCCCAATTGCTACATACAAGCCATTATTTTCTCATTTAGAAAATGGATCTTGCGGCTCGCTGTGGAAAATCATCTTCCAGAAGAAAGAAAAAGAGAAATGTGTATGTCTGCTCCGTCTCAAATGTTTTCCCTGAACCAGATTCTCTTTCCGTAGGGTGGCTGCCCTTGGCAGCTCTTGGGTTACATGAAGCTGCGCCGGGGTTTCTCTGACATTTCAGTGGAGTCATGAGTGGATGAGATGGGAGGTGCTGGGCTGCGGAATAGGTGGGTTGCTCAATGTCCCTGGAAAGTCTCCGAGGACAGAACTGAGTGCTATTTGGTGGAGAATTTTAGGTGCAGAGTCATCTTTATGTTAGGAGGGGATACATACCCCAGACTCTCGGAGTAGTTAGTAGCAGCATGTTATTGCTGGAAGTCCCAGAAGAGCTGGATCCTGCTCTCTTAGTGGGTGGCTGTGCCTCTTTGAGAAACCCATACATTTCCCCAAATGTGGTGGGAATCTGGTGATGGGGAGCTAATTCGGTCTTAGCCAGATTCTTTGACTGCTCCTTGGTTTTAGGGACCCGAGGTTCTAGGAGATGGCTCTCTGCTGTACCTAAGACACTTTATTCACCAGGGCTAAGCCCACCTTGCATTTGCCCTCTGCACCTCTTCTAGTCTCAAGGGCTTTCTCAAAGGTGTATCATTCGGTTGGAACAGAAGCCCAGAGAGGTGCAGATGCTCATTCTAGGTCACATGGTCAGGGTCAATGGAGCTTGGGCACCACTCCATTCAGCTTCCCTCACATTTGGTAATTTTCACTCCTGCAGATGAAGCTTGCTAGAAGCCTAGGCCTACCTTCCTCTCTGGGTCCAATAGCCCCACTCTAATCAAGATGCATCTGTGTTCTCTCCTGGATTTAAAGAGCAATATCTGCAGCAAGCATCTGTGAGTTGGGTTGATTCCTTGTAGTATACCCTGCTAGAAGTACTTTCATTTCCCTGCACAAACCCTTTGCCTTCAATGAGAGAGCTGGCGGGGCATCTGCCTCTCGCCTAGAAACAGCCAGTTTCCATCTCTGTTCCAGCTGCCACCAGAAGCTAGGGAGACCAGGTGTTCTCCCCTGGTCCTGGAATACTGAAGTAATTATTTGGGCCTGAGAGGAACACTGGAGGTTTTCTCAGCCCAGTGGCAGCAGTGGTATGGAGGCCACCCATTCCCGTGACTTTCAGAGGCCCCTGTTTTGCTTAACCCTCCAGAAATCCCTTGGTTTCTGGCCATTTCCCAGACTTCATCAATGATATCTGCCAATTCCATGAGTCCCTGATAGCCTTCCAATACATTCCATTCAATTACCACACAGCTTGCAATCAAGAACCCTGACTAATACACAACTGTTTATTAAACACTGAGTATGAGCCAGACACTTGACATGTGGCATCTTGTTGAATCACCCAACATCCCGGTGAGGAAAAGTGTTATTAGACTGTACCTGTTTTCCAAATGAAGGCAATGAAGCTCAGGAAACTGTAGTGACATGCCTAAAGTTGCCCACATTCCCAGCTGCTGAGAGGCAGCACAGAAACTTGAACCCAGGATTTTCTGATTGTGAATTCTGTGCTTTATTATTTTCCTTTTTATCTGCTCCAGCTTGCAGTGCCTCAGAGAAGTGATGTTGGCCAGCTTGGGACTTTCAGCACACAACCTGCATTTCTGGCCTGAGACTTGTGGCAAGAGACAAAATGCCTCCTCCTCAAATGCAAAATTTAAAAAAAAATCTTATTTGTTCACACACATGAGCACCTGCCAGGGAGGAATTTGAGGTCTTTGCTCCAAATATGGAAAAGCTGAGTTCATTTGGCCCCCAGGAGGCATCTGCAGGGAAAGAGAAAAACAATCTTAACCCTTCCCTTGAAAATGGAACCACCAGACTCTTCTGTCATCTCTTGACCATCAAAAAGTTCTGTGCTGTGAATTCTGCAGGTGAGATTCTTGGTAAGAAGGAAGAATGGAAGATTCCATGGAAATAATGAATTCTTCACTCTGTGTCTTTTCTATTGCTATGTTGGGGGTTGTTTGAAAGTAGTCTGAGCTGTGTATGAAGAGGCCATTTTGTTTCATGCAGCTGGGGAAACTTTCAGAGTTCTTCACATCCAAGAATGTTGGGATTTTAGAGCTTTGGAAACCTGACCTTTTGAATCCTCCTTTTCCCAGTGGTTCCTCAAGTCTATACTTTTTTTTAGTAATGTGAAAGACATCTGAGTAACTCTGCAGTTGAGCCTGCAGGAAAAAAGAAACTATATCATGTACTTTTTTGTCAAAGAAGATACAGAAATTCAGATTCACATGGGACATATGCATTGAACAACTGGAAGCTGAGTCTATTTCATTGTCCAGCTACCCTGACTCCTTTGCCACTGCAAATTTGGGTGGGTCTGGAGCTGTTTTGTGGAAATGGACATACTTTTGGGAGGGCATTTCAAATTTCATAGGAGTCCTGCCTTTTGGTTGAGGCATGTGGCTGCCTTTGCTGTGCAGACCTGGGGATGATCTGATGCTCAGATGTCTGAACTATGTGTGCAGTTGAGCCAGGGTGGAAAAAAAAATTACATATCCAGAGGACCCAGTGACTTTATGCATTTTTTCAATGGGATTGTGAACATTAAGGCTCCATAGTAGTAAAGGATGACCATACGAAACAAACACCCATTTACGAAGCTCTCAGATAAAAGGGAAATTTATCAGTGATTCATAAAAGGGATTCTCATGAAAAGAAAGCACAGAGTGAAGTTTGTCTTCATGGGAACTGGAAGGCAGGCTGGCACCTTGTCTTCTCATCTCTCCCTTTGTGGGACTGTCTGGCATTTTTTTGGGAAGCAGAAATCTCTGCCTCCTTGTGGTTTCTGCCTTGCCACAATTTTAGCTTTGGCACTACTGCCTACTCATCTCCATATAATTGTACAAGTTTAATACTGTGTTTCAAGGTTGCTACCTCTGAGACTCTGATTTTTATAATGAGTGTGTCAGCTATACATTCCACAATAATGCTGCATAACAATCACTAACCCTGTGTGTTACACATGATAAACATGTTTTTGCATAGTAGTCTACAGTTTGTTAGTTCAGTGGGGCTGACCTGAACTTGACACAGCTCCCTTGCATATTGATAGTAAATCTTTGGGTGAACTGGGTGGCTTTGTGAATCATGGATAAGCTGTCTTCTATGACTGGATCTCATGTAGGACAAGTGGGCTGACTCGGTGGTACTCTGTATATCCTGTCACCCAAGAGGTTAGCTCAGTACTATCTTCATGGAGAAGCAGAGAAGAAAATAAGAGAAAGGAGGGGAAATGGGGAAGCACTCAAGTACTTCCTGAGGTCTAATCTGAGAACCAGAATGCCATGGCTGCTGTCTGTTGTCCAAAGCAGGTTACAAAGCCAGCCCAGACTCAAGGAAAAGCAAAACTGTTGCCGCAAATGATTCCATCACAGACAGAATCTGACTGGTATAGGGGTCCGATCCAGACCTCGTGGTCTGAAGGAATTTATATTTGTAATCCCAAGGAAAAGTTACTGGAATTCTAGTAAGTAAATGCCAATCTACCACCCAGTGCAACCTATGGCAAGAATAAAGAGAGAAAGATGTATCTGCTGTTGTGGGGAGTTGAGGGCATCTTAATTCAGAACAGTGAGTATCAGGAACAAAGGCTATGACCCAGGCTTGAACCCGGGTTATATTAATTTGTGAAGAGGGGAGTAGCCCAGGGTTGAGTGACTGGGAGAATGGTGGGAAGTATGTGAGTGCTGTGAACTGGGCCAGGTAGGAGGTACAATAGCACCTCTGCATTATGCAGAGAGTGGTATTCAGAAAGAGTACCGGATTCCAGTAACAAGTAACTTCAAAGCAATCTGCATAACATATTTTGAGGAAATATCTTGTGCTTTTCATTGGTGGCTTCAGTTTTGTGTCTGGCCTTTCTGCTCTGGGATGTCACAATCACTTTCTTGAGGCTCTGTCTCAGCTGACAGCCTGGCAAGCTCTGGGCCTAGCTCATGTTTATAATAGTAGGGAGCTGTAGGCAGGGCATCAGTGACCTGCTGGCATTGCTTCAAAGGCTATGTATCAGTGCCTCAACTAGGCTCATTTGCATTGCTTAAAGCTAACTGAGGGAGTAGAGTGTTTTCCTAGCCAGCTTTGTGTATAAAAATACATGGAGGTAGGGCAAGTGTTAGCCAAAACAGAGACAAATTGTCTTTCAAGGGGTTCCTGCCATTAGTCCTCTTAGTCAGGCCTGTAGATTAGTTTCTGTTGGGTCAGGGACTCCATTCCCCCCCCACCACTTTTTTGGTTTGTTTTTATTTTTTAACTTTATTTTTTATTAGTACATATTTGCCATGCAGATTAATTATATTCATCATAGGAAATTTATACTAATATATCTTAATTCATTTTTTCCTGTTTCCCTCCACCCTAAACTGTTCCCCTTCCCATTTACAAAAATTTTGTGTCCATTTATTCCCATCCATTCTCCTTTTTTTTTTGCTTCTCTTACTTCCTTCTTCCCTCTTACTTGCCTCTTCTCTTGTTCCATTTCCCATTTGAATTCATTCTTTGTACTTTCCAATATCCATCCTTCATTGTGCTCCTTGATTATCCTATAGGTTTGTCACACAAGAGAAACAATGCAATATTTAAACTTGTGTGTTTTATTTATTTCACTTAAGATTATGGCCTCAAAGTGCATCCATTTTCCTACAAATGAATCGAATTTATCTTTCTTTATGTCAGTTTAGTATTCCATTTACATAAATATCACATTTTCTTTATCCATTTATCTTAAGATGGGCATATAGGCTGTTTCCAAGATTTAGCTATTATAAATTGTGCTTCTGTAAATGTGGGCATGCATGTATCACTGTGGTAGAATGCTTTTAACTCTTTTGGGACGATACCTAGAAGGGGAACTGCTGTGTCAAATGGAACCTCTAGTAAATAGGTATGGAGGAATCTCCATACCTATTTCCATAGTTGTTGTACCAGTTTACACTCCCACCAACAGTGAAAAGGTGTTACTTTTTCCTCACATCCCCGTCAGCTTATTATTGGTTGATTTCTTTATGATAGCCATTCTTTCTGGAATGAGATGGAATCGGTGTTGTTTTAATTTGCATTTATCAAATGACCAGTAATATTGAACATTTTTCCATATATTTATTTGCTGTTTGTACTTCTTCAACTAGAAAGTGTCTGTTCATTTCAGATAGCTATTTTTGGGTTGGGTCTTTAAACTTGGGAGGAGGGTCTAATTTTTTAGTTCTTGATGTATTTTGGATGTTAGTCATTTGTCCTAGGAGAAGCAGCTGGTAAAAATGTTTTCCCAGTTTGTATGTTGTTTCTTCACTCCATTGGTGGTTTCTTTTTCTGAGAAGAAGTGTTTTAATTTGATGTGATCCTAGTTGCTGATTTTTTTCCAATATTTCCCACATGATTGGGGTTTTGTTCATAATGTCTTTGCCTATACCTAATGTCTTCAGGAGTTTTACCTATTCTATCTTCCAGCAAGTTAAAATAAAAAAATATAAATTCTGTTTTTATATTTTGATCTTTGATCCATTTTTTTATTTTAAAGAGGATAAAGCCAAGGAAAATAAAACAGAATAAAACCAATTAAAAAAACCCTAGTCTAAGTGATACAAGACTTCAAAACCTTATGAAATCAGCAATAGTTACCATAATGCCTTTTGTTGTCTTTGAAATAGCTGCATGTACCTTCGGACATAGTAAGAATCAAACAGAACAGAATAGAATAGAAATAATAAAAACAAAACAATGAAAAATAAAGGACTTCAAAATAAGCTAATAGTAAATCCAAAGTGGCTACCATAATATGTCTTGCTATCTTTCAAATAGCTGCTCATGCCATCAGATTTAACATAAACAAAAAAAGAAAAAACCCAACCCAAGAAAACAACAAAAATGATATGCCTTCCAGGTGGGGATCACCTCCTGGTGAGGCCTGGTTCTCTCCCTCTGCAGTCCACAAATGGTGCTGACTCATAGAGAGAGGTGTGGGTGTGGCTGTCCCCACTCTGGCAGTGACCTGAGCATAGCTCTGGTTTCCAGGCCGGGATCACCTCATTGTGAGGCCTGGTTCTCTCCCTCTGCCTTTTGATTCATTTTGATTTTAGTTGAGTACATGGGGAAACATATAGGTCTTGGTTCAAGTTTTGGCATGTGGAAAGCCAGTTTTTCCAGCACCATTTATTAAAGAGGCTGTCTTTCTTCTAGCAAAGGTATTTTGCCCCTTTGTCAAAGATAAAGTAGCTGAATATGCTTGGAGTTTTTCTGCACCTTGAATTCTGTTCCATTGATCCTCAGGTTTGCTTTATTTTTTTTGCCAGTACCATGCTGTTTTTATCATGTAGTGTAACCTGTAACCTCAGATTGGGGATCACAGTGCTCCCTGTGATGCCCTTGTTGCCCAGATTTTTTTTTTTTTTTTTTTTGCTATTCTGTGTCTCTTTTGGTTTCATATGAATTTTAAGACTGTTTTCTCTAGTTCTATGATATAAGTATGACTATTTTCATGATACTGGTTCTGCCTATTCAAGAACAGGGATGTATTTCCATTTTCTGATATTCTCCTTGATCTACTTTTTTGGAGTACTGTAGTTTCCACTGTACGCATCTTTTGCTCCCTTTGTTAGACTGTTTCCTAAGTATTAAGTTTTCTTGATGCTATTGTGAAAGGTGCTGTTTCCTTGATTTCTCAGTGAGTTTATTTTTATACAGGAATGTTACTGATTTTTGAGTGTTGACTTTTATCCTGCTACATTGCTAAATTTGGTTATTAATTCTTGGAGTCCTCTGGTGGAGTTTATGGGGTCTTCTATCTAGAGCATTGTGTCATCAGCAAATAATGATAGTTTAACTTCTTCCTTTCCTATTCATATTTTTAAATTTCTTTCTCTGGTCTAATTGTTCTGGCTAATATTTCTAGAAATATTTGAGTAAGAATGGTGATGATAGACATCCTGATTTCTATCTCATTTCTGATTTTAGAATGAAAGCTTTCAGTTTTTGTCTGTTTAGTATAATGTTGGCTATTGATTTGTCATAGGTAGGTTTTATCAGATTGAGATAAAGATCTATTCCAATTTAGAGTAGGTTTTTTTTCATTATCATGAATGTGTGTTGAACTTTGTCAAATGCTTTTCATGCACTTATTGAGATGATCATGTGGTTTTTATCCTTGGTTCTGTTGCTATGGTGTACTATATTTATTGATTTCCATATGTTGAACTATCCTTACGTCCCTGAGATGAATCCTACTTGGTTACAGTGTTTAATCTTTTTGATGATTTGCTACACACTATTTTCCAGTATCATATTGAGGATTTTTGCATCTATGTTCATTAGGGACATTGGCCTGCAATTCTCTTTTTTGGTTGAATCCTTCTCTGGTTTTAGTAGGAGGGTAATGTTTGCTTTCAGAATGACTTTGAGAATATTGTTTCTCTTTCAATTTCTTTCTTTCTTCTTTCTTTCTTTCTTTCTTTCTTTCTTTCTTTCTTTCTTTCTTCTTTCTTTCTTTCTTTCTTTCTTTCTTTCTTTCTTTCTTCTTTCTTTCTTTCTTTCTTTCTTTCTTTCTTTCTTTCTTTCTTTCTTTCTTTCTTTCTTTCCTTCTTTCTCTCTTTCTTTCTTTTTTTGTACCAGGGATTGAACTCCTGACCTCATGCTTGCCAGGCAGGTGCTTACACCGCTGAGCTAAATCCCTGGCCCTTCAATTTCATTACAGAGTTTGAGGAGCAGTGGCATTAGAACTTCTCTAAATTTCTTGTAGAATTCAGCACTGAATCCATCAGTATTTGTTGGTAGGTTTCAAATTACTTCTTCAATTTCATTGACTGATACTGTTTTGTTTAGAATTTTTATATCTTCTTGATTCATCTCTGGTAATTTATATGTATCTAGGAATCTGCCCATTTTTTCTTTATTTTCTATCTTATTAGAGTGCAAATTCTTGAAGTAGGTATTGATGATCTGGATTTCTGCAGGATTCATTGTAAGTTCACCCTTTTCATTGCTAATTGCATTGATTTGCACCTTTTTTCTTTCAACAAGTTGGGTAAAGGTTTGCCTATTGTATTTAATCTTTCAAATAACAAACTCTTTGATTCATTCATTCTTTGTATTGTTTTCTTAGTCTCAGTTGCATTAATTTTTGCACTGATCTTTGTAATTTCCTTCCACATTCATGGTTTAAATTTAACTTGCTCTTCTTTTTCAAGAAGCTTGAGATTCATTCAAAATCGTGTTGTTTTCTTGAGTTTTCTTTTTTTTCTGATATGGGAATTTGCCACTATAAATTTACCTTGTAATACTGCTTTCACTATATCACATAATTTCTGATATGTCATACTGGCATTATCATTTAAATGAAGAAACTGGTTAATTTCTTCTTTAATTTCATCTGTGACACACTGGTTGCTCAAGAGGCTATTATTTAATTTCCACATGTGTTCATTACTTTCCTTTATTGCTGAGACAAAATACCTGACATCCAAAGTTAAAGTGGAAAAGGTTTACTTAGCTCACAGTTTGCAGGTGTTTCAGTCCATAATTGGCTGGCTCCAAGGCATGATAGGTTTTTTGTTTGTTTTTGGTTTTTTTTGAAACAGAGTTTTACTATGAAGTTTAGGCTGGCCTTGAACTTACTTTGTAGCCCAGGCTGACCTTGAACTCACAGCAAGCCTCCTACCTCAGCCTCCCAATTACTGGGATAACAGGCATGTGCCACCATATCCAGCCAGTCAGTTCTGATATTTCTTTGTTGATTTTTTTTGTTTGATTGATCTATTTGTGACAGTGGGGTATCAAGGTCCTCCATTACAGTTGTATTATTACCATTTATCTGATTTTTCATACCTGTTAATACTTGTTTAGATCTGGGGAGCTGAGAGCACACAGACATGAGAAAGAAAACTGACATATGGATTAGTGAAGCATATAGAACTCCAAATAGCCATAACTAAAATAAAACTACACCCAGACATATAATAATCAACATCTCAGAAATTCAACACAAGAACAGAATTTTAAAAGCTGTTAGAGAAAAAAGACAGATCACTTATAAAGGAAAACCTATCAGAATCACAGCAGACTTCTCAACACAAATAATGAAGTCAAGAAGAGCATGGAGTGAAGTATTTCAGATCCTAAAGGAAAACGACTTCCAACCCAGACTGATGTACCCTGCAAAACTGTCCTTCAAAATGAATGGAGAAATAAGAAACTTCCATGACAAAGAACAGCTGAAGAACTTCATGATTACCAAAACAACCCTGCAAAGAATGCTAAAGACATTCTAAATAGACATAGGAAAAAAACTGCCAAGCAAGACAGACAATTAAACACAGTGGAAAGGTAAAGATGCAACAGCAGAAAGATAACATGTCAAAAATAAACCAATATATAACAGTTATAACCATTAATGTAAATGGCCTCCATTCACCAATTAAAAGAAACAGAATGGCAGAATGGATCAAGAAACAATACCCAACAATATGCTGTCTACAAGAAACCCATCTAACCCAAAAGAAAACTCATAGACTGAAAGTCAAAGGATGGAAAATAATACTTCATGCAACAGGAACCCCCCCAAAAAGCAGGGGTAGCTATTCTGTTTGGAGACAATGTGAACTTGAAACCAAGAATGATCCAAAGAGATAAAGAAGGTCACTACATGCTAGCTAGGGGAAACCTTCAAGAGGAAGAGATAACAAACTTAAATATATATGCACCAAATTCTGGAGCACCCAGCTATACAAAACAAGTATTAATGGAAATGAAAAATCAAATAAGCAATAACACAATTATAACAGGAGACCTTAACACACCATTGAAATAAAGGGACAGATCAACCAGACAGAAAATCAGCAAAGAAATAGCAGAACTAAATCACATATGTGAACAAATGGACTTGATAGAACTATACAGAGTGTTCCATGCAACATCAGAATATACATTCTTCTCAGCAGTACACGGGACATTCTCTGAAGTAGACCATGTAATAGCCCACAGAATATACTTAAGTAAATGCAAAAGAATTTAACTTATCCCATGCATGTTATCAGATCATATTGCCATGAAACTAGAAATTAATGATAAAGAAACTGCAAAAATCCCACAAACACATGGAAATTGAGTAATATACTCTTGAGCAATCAGTAGGTCACAGAGAAAATTAAGGAATAAATTAAGCAATATTTATAAGCAAACAAAAATACAAATACAACTTATTGGAATCTGTGGGATGCAATGAAACCAGTCCACAGAGGAAAATTTATTGCAGTGAATTCCCATATCAGGAAAACAGAATAAACACAAATAAACAACCCTAATGCTACACCTCAAACATGTAGAAAGAGAAGAACAAGTCAAGCCAAAAGCCAAAAGAAGGGAGGAAATTATAAAGATCAGAGCAGAAATCAATGCAATAGAGACTAAGAAAACAATACAAAGAATCAATGAATGAAAGAGTTGTTTCTTTGAAAGAATAAATAAAATTGACAGGCCTCTAGCCAACCTTATTAAAAAAAGGAAAGAAAAAACTCAAATTCATGCAATAAGGAATGAAAAGGGTGAAATCATTACAGACTCTGGAAATACAGAAGATCATCAACACCTATTTCAAAAACCTCTACTCTCATAGGTTTGATAACATGGAAGAAATGGACAGATTCCTAGAAACTTATGAAATACTAAAGCTGGGTCAAGAAGATGTAAAACTGCTGAATAACCCAATTTTTATTAATGAAACTGAAAATGTAACTAAATCCTTACCAACAAAGCAGAGCCTGAGCCCAAGCCCAGATGGATTCATTGCAGAATTCTACAAGAAACACAAAGAAGACTTAATGCCAACACTCCTCAAACTCTTCAATGAAATTGAAAGGGAAGCAATTCTTCCTAACTCATTCCTGGAAGCAGATATTACTCTAGTACAAAAACCTGAGAAAGAACCAACTAGAAAAGAGAACTACAGGCCAATCTCCCTAATGAACATAGATGCAAAACTTCTCAATAAAATATTGACAAACAGAATGCAGCAAATCACCAAGAAGTTTATACACCACGACTAAGTGGGGCTCATCCCAGGAATGCAGGGATGGTTCCATATATGCAAATTAATAAATGTAATCCACCATATCAAAAGAGCCAAATGTAAGAATCACATGATCATTTCTATAGATGCAGAAAAAGCTTTTGATAAGGTCCAACACTCATTCATGATAAGAACCTTACACAGAATTGGAAAAGATTGTCTTTACCTCAATATGATAAAGGCCATCTATGACAAACCAACAGCCATCATCATATTAAATGGCTAAAAACTAAAAGCCTTTACCTTAAAATTAGGCACACAACAAGGATGTCCCTTGTCACCACTCTTATTCAACACAGTACTGGAAATACTAGCCAGAGCAATTAGACAAGAGAGAGAAATAAAAGGAGTAAAGATAGGAAAAGAGGAAGTTAAATTACCATTATTTGCAGATGACATGATGCTCTACATAGAAAACCCCCAAAACTCCATTGAAAGACTCCTAGATATAATAAATAAATTCAGTAATGTAGCTAGATACAAAGTCAACAATCAAAAACCAATAGCATTCTTATGCACTAACAACAAAATCACCAACAGAGAAATAAGAGAAGCCACACCCTTCATGCTAGCATCGAAAACAATGAAATACTTAGGAATCAATCTAACAAAAGATGTAGAAGAGTTGTACAGGGAAAGTTATAATGCCCTGAAACAAGAAATCGAAGAGGACCTCAGAAAATGGAAAGACACCCCTTGTTCATGGATAGGAAGAATAAATATTGTGAAAATGGCCATTCCCCCAAAATTGTTATACAGATTCAGTGCAATTCCAATGAATATACCACTAACATACCTCACAGATCTAGAGAAATCACTCCTAAAATTCATCTGGAACCAGAAAAGACCTAGAATAGCAAAGGCAATTCTAAGTAACAAAGGCAAGGCAGGAGGCATCACAATCCCTGACTTGAAGTTATACTACAAAGGTACTGTAATAAAATCAGCATGGTACTGGAATAAAAACAGATCTGAAGATCAATGGAATAGATTAGAAGATACAACAACAACTACAAACATACTCAGCCACCTTATCTTTGATAAAGGGGCCAAACATGTCCACTGAAAGAAATCTTCAATAATTGTTGCTGGAAAAATTGGCTCTCTATCTGCTGAAAACTAAAACTAGACCCATGCCTATCACCATATACTAAACTAAAGTCTAAATGGATAAAAGATCTAAATATCAAGATGGAAACACTGAATCTGTTGGAAGACAAATAGATAAAAATCTTGAAAACATAGGGGTAGGTAGAGAATTCATGAACAAGGATCAGACCACATGGGAAATACTTCCCAGAATCAATAACTGGGATCACATCTTATTAAAGAGTTTCTGCATGTCAAAAGTAATCTCCAGCACAGTGAAAAGAAAACCCACAAACTGGAAAAAAATCTTAGTGAACTGTCCCTTAGACAAAAGACTTCTGTCTAGAACATATAAAGAATTAAATAAATCAGACCCCCGAAATTCAGACCCAATCCAAAAATGGGCATGTGAGATGAATACACAGTTCTCAGATGAAGAAATACAAATGGCAAATAAATACATGAAAGATTATTCATCATCATTGGTCATTAGAGAAATGCAAATTAAAACAACACTGAGCTTCCATCTCACTCCAGAAAGAATGGCCAGGATAAAAGAAACTACCAACAACAAATGCTGAAGAGGCAGTAGGGAAAAAGGAACTATTCTGCACTGTTGGTGGGAGTGTAGACTAGTGCAACCACTGAGGAGGTCAGTCTGGAGATTCCTCAAAAAGCTGGGATTGGAAGTCCCATTTGAGCCAGTTATGCCACTTCTGGGCATATTCCCAGAAGAATTGAAAACATCATACCACAATGATATATGTGCACCCATGTTTATAGCAGCACAATTTGTAATAGCCAGATCTTGGAAACAACCTAAGTGCCCATTAACTGAGGAATGGATAAAAAAGATATGGTATTTTTATATAATGGAGTACTACTCAGCTCTAAAGAATGATCACATTGAGATATTTATAAATAAATGGATGCAACTTTAGACAATGCTCATAAATGAAATAAATCAAACTCACATGTATAAATATCATATAGTCTCCCTAGTGTAAGAAATGGTAAGAGTACATACAATTTTATGGTAGTCATTGTTCCCCATTATATTGCTTTGAAGGCTTATAATGTTTTCATTTATTGGTTGGAATGGTTTTATTAATTTTTGTTTGATTTTATTATGTGTGATGGTATGAACAGCTATTTTGAAGAAAACAAGACATTATGACAGCCATTGCTGATTTAATATCATCTTGGTTTGAAGTCCTACCATGCTTTTGTTCTTCTATTTCCATTGGTTCTATCATGTTGTGTCTTATTGTATTTTTTTTATTTAAAGAGAAAAAAACAGGAAAAAGGTAGAAATATTACAGAATTTCAAGAAAAGAAGATAAATAGTAAGAAATCACTAGCTGATAAATTACATATTGTTCTTTTAGAAATAGTTATTCAAGTTACAAAATTAAAGCACACAAAGTGGACACTCAAGCAGTGAGAATGCAAACAGATCTGTTCAACAATCCAACAAGAACCTAGAAATATGGTTATCAATCCCACACACCTTAAACATACATGCAGCTATATCTTTTATAGCACTTCCTATTTCCTCTGTTTTTACAATAGCAATTATACATTTGTAAAATTTTATTTAAAGAGAAGAAAAAAAAGCAAAACAGAAAAAAGGGTAGCAACAATACAGAATTCTAAAAGAAAGAAAGAAAAAGGAAAATGAGAAAAAGCCCTACTAAGAAATCAGTAATTTATAAATTACATACTGTCATCCTGGATGTAGTTGTTCAAGTTACAAAGTTAAAGGGTACATAGTAAATATTCAAGCAGTCAGACTACAAAAAGTTCTGCTCAAAGATCCAACAAAGATTCAGTAATGTGGTCATCTATTTTACACACTCAAACTTACATGCTCTTATTGGATTTTAATATGTGTGATAGTATAAACAAATTTTTCAAAGAAAATGAGATATTACAGTAGCCATTGTTCATTTTCTGTTATTTGGTTTTAAATGTCCTGTAATACTTTCATTCTCTTGAATGGTTTTATACTATTTTGTTATATTTGATATTATTGTGTGTGAAGGTATGCTCAACTATTTTAAAGAAAAGAGACATTATGGTAGCTACTGTTAATATCCAGCTGTCTTGTTGTGAAGTGCCATGTTGCTTGCATTGTCCTGCACTGATTTGCTTTGTTCTGTTCTCTTTTATTTTATTCTCTTTAAAATAAAAAAATTGTTTATTAATATATACTTGGGTGTGCTGATATTTGGTGCATATATATTTATGATTGTGATCTCTTCCTCTTGGATTGTTCCCTTAACATGTATGTAGTGATTTTCTTTGTCTGTCTAGATCAGTGTTGGCTTAAAATCCATTTGGTCTGCAATAGGATAGCTACCCTTGTTTTTTCTGAGTTCTTATCACATGGTGTATTGCTTTCCATTTTAACTTTAGGTCTATGAATTTCTTTTTTTATTTAAATGTGTTTCTTGTATTCAGTATATTGTTGGATCTTGTTTCTTGATTCATTCTGTCAGTCTGTTTCTTTTGATTGGTGAGTTGAGATCATTTACATTTATGGTTATAACTAATGTGTATTGATTTACCCTTGTCATATTATTTTCCTCTTGTTGTTTCCTTTCCTTTTTAACTCTTTATTTTGATATAATCTCAAACTTACCAAAATGTTGTAAGAATATGTAAAGAATTCTTCAATATTCTTTACCATGTGTGTTAATCAGCTTTCCATCTCTGTGAAAGAATACCTGAGAAAACAACTTAAAGAAGGAAAGATTTATTTCATCTCATGATTTCAAAGGTTTCAGTTCATTGTTGGTCGGCTCCACTGCTACTGCCCTGTGGAGAGGCAGAATATCAGGGTGTTGGGGTATGTGGTGGAGCATAGCTACTCAATTCATGGTGGCCAGGAAAGGGGAGGGGAAGAGAGAGAGAGAGAGAGAGAGAGAGAGAGAGAGAGAGAGAGAGATTGAGAGAGAAAGTCCACAAAGGCTGTCTTTCAAGAACTCATTTCCTCCAACTAATTATCAACTTTTATAGTTTCTACCACTTTCCAATACTCCACTCAGATATGAATCCATCAAGGGATTGATCCACTGATGAGATTAGAGCCCTTATGATCCAGTCACCTCTGAATTCTGCTGCATTGAGGAACAAGCCTCCAATACATGAGTCTTGGAGGACATTTCATGTCCAAATCATAATGTTACAATTATTTAATTATTCACATGTTTTGCCACATTTGCTATTCATTCATTCATTTGCTCATTTCCAAGCCATACTTTGCATAGGTATGTGTATAGTGTATGTATATATAATGCCCCTTGAACTTTAAAACTTCATTGTGTCTTGCCTATAAATAAGACCTTTCCCTATCTAACAACCACACAGTGATCAAAATCTGGAAAACTGGGCCAGTGATATAGCTCAGTGGCACAAGGTGATAAATTTGATTCCTGGTACAAAAAAAATCAGGAAAACTAATATGAATAAAATTCTTTTAATTCTATTTTGTAATCCAGGTGCCATATTCAAAAATCTATCTGTTGTCCCAAAATTTTGTATTTAAAATTTTTATTCTTTGCTTTGTTTTTGAGATTAGGTCTTCTCATATTGTCCAGATCTCCAACTCCTAGGCCAAGTGATGCTCTCATTTCAGCTTCCTAAGTAGCTGGGACTATAGGCAGGTATCACCATGCCTGGATTAATAGTTTTGTATTTAATAACTAATTTTCCTAGTTCAAGAGCCACTTCAGATTAGGATTGCATTTTTTTGTTTTTATGACTAGTCTTCTTTAATATATAATGTGCCTTGCTTTGTCTTTGAAGGTTAAAGATCAGTTATTATGCAGAATGGCATAAATCTGGGTTTATTACCTGATGTTTCTTACCATTTATATTCATATTATGCATTTCAGGGAAGGATATCACTGAAATAAAATTATATCTCTGACAAGGCATCATATCTGGGGTTGATTTGTCCTACTTTTGATGAAATTATTTCTTGTCATTTGGTTAAAGTACTGTCTCCAGTGTCTCTTCACTATTATGCTTCTTTTCCTCTTGTACTAAGTCATCCATGAGGAAATAGTTTTTAGATTATGTAAGTATTTTGTTCTTCATAAAACATTTACCCACTATTTTTATTATCCAGTACCAATTTTCTAGCTCCATTATTCCTTTTGTGCTAGTGAAATGACATTTTATTTTAAGAAGAGACTTTCTGTTCTCATTTGTGAATTTATTCTTTTAAAGAACATTTTATCATTATAGTCACATTACATTCAGTGACTTGTACCCTACTCGTATAATTATTTATTTGGATATTTAAGTTATCTCAGACTTGTCAGGTCAGATGGCTCAGACCAGGCAATTCAAAAGATGCTTAATCTGAGGAAGAGTATAGATGAGGATCAAGGTATTAATATGCTGTTACATTGTCTTTCCATAGATCATGTGTTAACTGGAAGTGAAAAACAGCAGCTATACAGTAAAGAATGTGGGTTATATCTTGTCTCTGTGATCAGAATGCAAATTACTACCTAGGGGGCTGGCAGATATTGTTTGCCTTTAAGTGTACATGATAGCCTGGAATCCAAAACTTAAACCTAAATATAAGGAGATATTGGAAGGAGGGAAGAGTACAGGCCATCCTACACTTTTTCTATGATTGTGACTATTTTTTTTATTGTTACATGTTTGTAGTGCACATAATGATTATATTCCTCATGGGGAATTGGTACCTGCACGTAACACATCTTAATTTTCTTTTTACCACTCCTCCTTCTCTTGGTCCCTTTCCCTTTTTCAAAAGACCTATTTCCTTATTTCCAGTTATCTTTTTTCTTTTTGGTATTTATTTATATTTTGAGTTTGTCATATAAGAGAAACCATACTATATTAAAGCTTGTGTGTCTGAATTATTTCATTTGATATTATGATCTAAAGTTACATTCATTTTCCTACATTTGACTAAAGTTTATGCATTTTTATAATAACTACTCCATTGTGTATAAATGCCACATTTTCCCCCATTTATCTGCTGATGGCCATATAGACTGCTTCCAGGATTTGACCATTATGTGTTGTGAAGCTATAAATATGGGTATGAATATCTTACTATATAACATGCTGTTGTTAACTCTTTTGGAACAACACATAGAAAGGAAATAGTTGGATCAAATTACATTTCTAGTTTTAGTTTGTTGAGAAATCTTGATACTGATTTCCAGAGTGGTTGCACTAGTTTACCTTCCAATCAACAATATCTAAGGGTTCTTTTTCACCCAGAGCCTTGCTAGCATTTGTTATTATTTGATTTCTTAATGATAGCCATTCTTTCTGGAGTAAGGCAAATCAGTGTTGTTTTAATTTGCATTTCTTCAATGATCAGTGATGCTGAACATCTTTTCATGTATGTAGTTATTGACCATTTTTACTTATGAGAAATGGCTATTCATTTCAGTTTCCCCCTTTTATTGAGTTTTATTTTGGGAGATCTAATTTTTTTGAGTTGTTTGTACATTATCTGTATGTCAGTTCTTTCCCCCATGTCTGGAAAGTTCTCTGCTATTACTTTTGCAAATAGTCTCTTTGTTATTTGTGTTGACTCCTGCTTTTTTGCTGACTCCTATTATTCTCAAATTGTTTTTCTTTGTGTCATCATGCAGCCATTGAATTGTTATTTACTGATTCCTTGTTGTTTTAAAGAGATCTTTCCTTTTTATTGATAACTGCCATCTTGTCTTCAAGGTCTGAAACTCTAGCTTCAGTTTCTTTCAAGTGGTTTTGCAAGCTTTCAAAGGAATTTTTAACTTTCTGGGTATCTCTTTGAGTGTTTCATGTATTCCAATTCTTCTCCAGATTGTTCATTCAAGGTTGCCCTCATTCTCATGTGCTCCTTTTAAAAAAAAATCTTTGTCTTCTTTAGGTAGGCTTAGCAACAGTTTCATTATGATGGTCATTTCTTCTTTTACCAGAGATATTATTTCTGATCTGATTTCTTTTACAGCCTCATGAAGTAGTGTCTTTACTTCAGTTGCCATCATTCCAGAAATTTCAGGTTTGTGACTTATACTTTATTTCATGTCTGTGTCTCCTGGACTTGTTCTTGGGCTGGAGGCCAGAGATTGCCTTTTGTTCCTTGGTGTTGGCATTTTCCTGGGCTCCTCTGGACAAGCAGATTGTGGGGTCCCAGGTGCTTCCCATCTTGGCTACCCATCCAAAGTGTAGGGGAATGGGGCAGGCACCTGGGTTTCTCCTAATCCAGGTTTCTCAGGAGGCAGTGGGGTGTGGGGCAGGCTTCTCCAGACACTTGCGGCTTCTCCAAGGTATGGCTGGCTGGTTCTCCTGGTTCTCACTGGTGACCTATGAGAAAGTTCTGACAGCCTCTGAGTCTCTTCTTGTTCCATATGAACTTCAGAATTTTTTTTTTAGTTCTATGAGGAGCATTATTGGTATTTTGATTGGTGTTGAATTATATCTGTATCAATTTAGGTAGTATGGCTGTATTGGCAATGGTGGTTCTGTCTATCCAGGAATAGAGGACATCATTTTCTGATGTCCTCATCAGTTTCCTTTTTCTCAGTACAGTAGTTTTTGTTGTAGAGGTCTTTCACTTCCTTGGTTTGGCTACTTTCTATGATTTTAATTTTTCTTGATGCTGTTGTGAATGGTAATAATGCTTTTGCAATTTATATCTTAGTGAGTTCATTGTTGGAGTACAGGAACACTATTGATTATTTTGTGTTGCTTTACTATACCATTATGCTACTTAAATTTTTTATTAATTCTAGGAGTCTTTTGGTAGAAGTTTTTGAGTCTCCTATGTAGAGGATCATGTTCTCTGTAGGTAATGACAATTTTTAAATTTTTTCTCTTGCTTGCTTCTGCTGGTTAATATTTCAAGAACTATCCTGAACAGGACTGGTGATAGTGAACATCCTCATCTTTTTCCTGATTTTAGTGTGAAAGTTTTCTGCTTTTCTCCATTTAATATGATGTTAGCTGGGTTTTTTTGGTCATAAATGGCTTTTATCAAATTGAGATAAGATCCTTATATACCTATTTTCTTTAGGGGTTTTTAAAATTGTGAGTGGATGTAAGATTTTGTCAAAGGCTTTTTATGAGTCTATTTAGATGACTATGTGAATTTTATCCTTACATCTGCTTATGGATTATATAACATTTGTTAATTGGAGTATCCCTGTATCCTGGGATGAAGCCTTCTTTTTTATGATATGTCATATTTTTGATAATTTGTTGTGAAATTATTGGTTTTAGGCCAGCAAAGCCAATGAAACCCTAAACACTTCAAGCATTAAGTTGTATTTTACTTCAGTAGCTATCATCTCAGCCTGTGTTTCTTGGGATCAGTCAGTGGCTCATGGGAATGAAGAGGCAGGGATTGGGCAGGGATGGGGGGACTTTGGGTCTTCTTGCCTCCTAGCCTGAGACCATTGGAGAGGCTGGGACCTGGTTGTCTTCCCTGCAGCCCACACATAGTGCTGACTCACAGCAAGGGGCTGGTGTCTGGTTCACCAGACATTTCTGGACTGTATGAACAGGGTATGTCATTAATGTCTCCTCATTCTATTTTACACACATTCATCTTTTTTTTATTTAAAGAAAAAAACTTTTGAAACAGAAAGAGGATAGAAACAATATAAAATCTCAAAAACAAAATAAAACAGAAAAACAAAAATAGTAACCAGTAAGAAATCACTAGTTGATAATTACATATTTTCCTCTTTGAAGAAGTTGTTCAATTTACAACAGTAAAACCTAAAAGTGGACATCCAAACAGTGAGACTACAATCAGTTTTGTTCATCCATCCAACAAAAACTTTAGCAACATGGTTATCAATCCCACACACTCAAACATACATGCAGTTATATTCTCCATAATACTTTCTTTTCCTCTCTTTTTTTTTCTTTACAATAACTATAATCCATTCTCGTAAACTACTTAGAAGTTCTACACGTGTATAAGTCTCTACACATATACCTAGCCTTTCTGTATTAGAGGGAGAAGCAAATCAAAACAAGTCAACAATACAAATTCCAGAGAAACACAAAATGAAAAGGACATATAAAACCATAATACTAGGTGATCCATGGTAGTTACCATGATGTCTCCTGTCATCCCCAACAAAACTGTCCATATTGTCAAACACAGTACAATTAAACTTAGCATTGCATTACACTATTAATAAAATCTAAACATTGGAGATATTATAGGACTTCGAAGGTAGTTAATAATCAAACCAGAATGGGCATCCCACTAAATCCCGTCATCTCCAGAGCAGTTGCCTCCACTCTCAGACCCAACACCCTCAAGCACACCAGACTCAAACAAAATCAGTCAAGACAAAACAGCAATATAACCAATCTTCTCTGTCTTATCTCTGCTATGCTATTTTTCTGTCATTGTTGTTTACTTTTCTCCTTCATTCCACTGTCTGCCCCTTTCTTTGAGGCCTTTCTGCCATTGTTCCTGGAACCCTGGTGATTTTCTTCTCTCTCTCTAGAATGTCCTTCAGTATTCTTTGCAGGGTTGGATTGGTGGTCACAAACTCCCCCAGTTCCTCTTTGTCATGGAAATATCTTGTCTCTCCATTAATTTTGAGAGACAGTTTTGTAGGATACATCATTCTGGGTTCAAGGTTATTTTCTTTCAGGGGTTGGAATATTTTGCTTCAAGCTCTTCTTGATTTGATGGTTTGCATGGAGAAGCCCGCTGTGATTTTGATGAGTTTTCCTTTATAGGTAATCTGTTTCTTTTCTCTGACTGCTTTTAATATTCTGTTCTTGTGATGGATTTCTGGGATCCTGATTATTATATGTCTGGGTATAGATCTGTTTTGGTTGTAGCTGGCTGGAGTTCTGTATGCCTCATTTATCTGAACTTCACTTCTGTTACTTATGTTTGGGAA